>CAWUFW010024181.1:0-64480 GCA_963921515.1 Calotriton arnoldi
GCAAAGAAAGAAGCATAATCGGAGCCTCCGGTCCTGACATAGAATCACGAGCTGCACCTGGCAGCAGCCCATGGCTTGGCTTGCACTTGGGCGGGCAGGAGCTTTTCCCAATCCCTTGGACAAAAGAAAGCAGCAGCAGCTGATGCCAGTGATGCTCCTGCCACTTTGTAGAACGGGGCCTCTTTCACGCCTCTGGCTGGCGCGCATATATCCACTCACAAACCCCTCCAAGGAAGAAAGGTAAGAGGCCACTCGGGGAAATCTTTGGAAGCCTTTATTGAGACAGCTTGGGCATGATGCATTTCGGCGTTAGTAGCCTTCGTCGGATGCCGCTGTTACCAGGGTATAGCACCACCCACGCCTTTAAATGTCCTGCCTCAACCCCCATTGGTGGGAGTGTTTTGACCCCAGATCACGTGGTCGCACACCCACTGTAGTTCAGTCATAACTACAGTTCCCAGAGAGCACTGTTCCCGGGTAGGTATTGCGTGGGGAAAGCAAAATTAAAGTTTGACCCCATTGGGCTTTTGCAAATCAGGACCAAGGCGCGGTATGTCCGAATGGAGAGTCCCGGTTTGTTTGTGTGTCCTGAGGCTTCCTCGGGTCCCCTTGACGTTCCAGCCCTTAATGCAGGTGTCGGCCGGGCCGCGAGTCGAAAATTACAGTGAATTCGGCTCCTCGTAGAATCACGAGCTGCACCTGGCAGCAGCCCATGGCTTGGCTTGCACTCGGGGCGGGCAGGAGCTTTTTCCAATCCCTTGGACAAAAGAAAGCTGCAGCAGCTGATGCCAGTGATGCTCCTGCCACTTTGTAGAACAGGGCCTCTTTCACGCCTCTGGCTGGCGTGCATATATCCACTCACAAACCCCTCCAAGGAAGAAAGGTTAGAGGCCACTCGGGGAAATCTTTGGAAGCCTTTATTGAGACAGCTTGGGCATGATGCATTTCGGCGTTAGTAGCCTTCGTCGGATGCCGCTGTTACCAGGGTATAGCACCACCCACGCCTTTAAATGTCCTGCCTCAACCCCCATTGGTGGGAGTGTTTTGACCCCAGATCACGTGGTCGCACACCCACTGTAGTCCAGTCATAACTACAGTTCCCAGAGAGCACTGTTCCTGGGTAGGTATTGCGTGGGGAAAGCAAAATTAAAGTTTGACCCCATTGGGCTTTTGCAAATCAGGACCAAGGCGCGGTATGTCCGAATGGAGAGTCCCGGTTTGTTTGTGTGTCCTGAGGCTTCCTCGGGTCCCCTTGACGTTCCAGCCCTTAATGGAGGTGTCGGCCGGGACGCGAGTCGAAAATTACAGTGAATTCGGCTCCTCGTAGAATCACGAGCTGCAGCAGCCCATGGCTTGGCTTGCACTCGGGCGGGCAGGAGCTTTTTCCAATCCCTTGGACAAAAGAAAGCTGCAGCAGCTGATGCCAGTGATGCTCCTGCCACTTTGTAGAACGGGGCCTCTTTCACGCCTCTGGCTGGCGCGCATATATCCACTCACAAACCCCTCCAAGGAAGAAAGGTAAGAGGCCACTCGGGGAAATCTTTGGAAGCCTTTATTGAGACAGCTTGGGCATGATGCATTTCGGCGTTAGTAGCTTTCGTCGGATGCCGCTGTTACCAGGGTATAGCACCACCCACGCCTTTAAATGTTCTGCCTCAACCCCCATTGGTGGGAGTGTTTTGACCGAGATCACGTGGTCGCACACCCACTGTAGTCCAGTCATAACTACAGTTCCCAGAGAGCACTGTTCCCGGGTAGGTATTGCGTGGGGAAAGCAAAATTAAAGTTTGACCCCATTGGGCTTTTGCAAATCAGGACCAAGGCGCGGCATGTCCGAATGGAGAGTCCCGGTTTGTTTGTGTGTCCTGAGGCTTCCTCGGGTCCCCTTGACGTTCCAGCCCTTAATGCAGCTGTCGGCCGGGCCGCGAGTCGAAAATTACAGTGAATTCGGCTCCTCGTAGAATCACGAGCTGCACCTGGCAGCAGCCCATGGCTTGGCTTGCACTCGGGGCGGGCAGGAGCTTTTTCCAATCCCTTGGACAAAAGAAAGCTGCAGCAGCTGATGCCAGTGATGCTCCTGCCACTTTGTAGAATGGGGCCTCTTTCACGCCTCTGGCTGGTGCGCATATATCCTCTCACAAACCCCTCCAAGGAAGAAAGGTAAGAGGCCACTCGGGGAAATCTTTGGAAGCCTTTATTGAGACAGCTTGGGCATGATGCATTTCGGCGTTAGTAGCCTTTGTCGGATGCCGCTGTTACCAGGGTATAGCACCACCCACGCCTTTAAATGTCCTGCCTCAACCACCATTGGTGGGAGTGTTTTGACCCCAGATCACGTGGTCGCACACCCACTGTAGTCCAGTCATAACTACAGTTCCCAGAGAGCACTGTTCCTGGGTAGGTATTGCGTGGGGAAAGCAAAATTAAAATTTGACCCCATTGGGCTTTTGCAAATCAGGACCAAGGCGCGGTATGTCCGAATGGAGAGTCCCGGTTTGTTTGTGTGTCCTGAGGCTTCCTCAGGTCCCCTTGACGTTCCAGCCCTTAATGCAGGTGTCGGCCGGGCCGCGAGTCGAAAATTACAGTGATTTCGGCTCCTCGTTGAATCACGAGCTGCACCTGGCAGCAGCCCATGGCTTGGCTTGCACTCGGGGCGGGCAGGAGCTTTTCCCAATCCCTTGGACAAAAGAAAGCAGCAGCAGCTGATGCCAGTGATGCTCCTGCCACTTTGTAGAACGGGGCCTCTTTCACGCCTCTGGCTGGCGCGCATATATCCACTCACAAACCCCTCCAAGGAAGAAAGGTAAGAGGCCACTCGGGGAAATCTTTGGAAGCCTTTATTGAGACAGCTTGGGCATGATGCATTTCGGCATTAGTAGCCTTCGTCGGATGCCGCTGTTACCAGGGTATAGCACCACCCGCGCCTTTAAATGTCCTGCCTCAACCCCCATTGGTTGGAGTGTTTTGAACCCAGATCACGTGGTCACACACCCACTGTAGTCCAGTCATAACTACAGTTCCCAGAGAGCACTGTTCCCGGGTAGGTATTGCGTGGGGAAAGCAAAATTAAAGTTTGACACCATTGGGCTTTTGCAAATCAGGACCAAGGTGTGGTATGTCCGAATGGAGAGTCCCGGTTTGTTTGTGTGTCCTGAGGCTTCCTCGGGTCCCCTTGACGTTTCAGCCCTTAATGCAGGTGTCGGCCGGGCCACGAGTCAAAAATTACAGTGAATTCGGCTCCTCGTAGAATAACGAGCTGCACCTGGCAGCAGCCCATGGCTTGGCTTGCACTCGGGCGGCCAGGAGCTTTTTCCAATCCCTTGGACAAAAGAAAGCTGCAGCAGCTGATGCCAGTGATGCTCCTGCCACTTTGTAGAACGGGGCCTCTTTCACGCCTCTGGCTGGCGCGCATATATCCACTCACAAACCCCTCCAAGGAAGAAAGGTAAGAGGCCACTCAGGGAAATCTTTGGAAGCCTTTATTGAGACAGCTTGGGCATGATGCATTTCGGCATTAGTAGCCTTCGTCGGATGCCGCTGTTACCAGGGTATAGCACCACACACGCCTTTAAATGTCCTGCCTCAACCCCCATTGGTGGGAGTGTTTTGACCCCAGATCACGTGGTCGCACATCCACTGTAGTCCAGTCATAACTACAGTTCCCAGAGAGCACTGTTCCCCGGTAGGTATTGCGTGGGGAAAGCAAGATTAAAGTTTGACCCCATTGGGCTTTTGCAAATCAGGACCAAGGCGCGGTATGTCCGAATGGAGAGTCCCGGTTTGTTTGTGTGTTCTGAGGCTTCCTCGGGTCACCTTGACGTTCCAGCCCTTAATGCAGGTGTCGGCCGGGCCGCGAGTCGAAAATTACAGTGAATTCGGCTCCTCGTAGAATCACGAGCTGCACCTGGCAGCAGCCCATGGCTTGGCTTGCACTCGGGGCGGGCAGGAGCTTTTTCCAATCCCTTGGACAAAAGAAAGCTGCAGCAGCTGATGCCAGTGATGCTCCTGCCACTTTGTAGAACGGGGCCTCTTTCACGCCTCTGGCTGGCGCGCATATATCCACTCACAAACCCCTCCAAGGAAGAAAGGTAAGAGGCCACTCGGGAAATCTTTGGAAGCCTTTATTGAGACAGCTTGGGCATGATGCATTTCGGCGTTAGTAGCCTTCGTCGGATGCCGCTGTTACCAGGGTATAGCACCACCCACGCCTTTAAATGTCCTGCCTCAACCCCCATTGGTGGGAGTGTTTTGACCCCAGATCACGTGGTCGCACACCCACTGTAGTCCAGTCATAACTACAGTTCCCAGAGAGCACTGTTCCCGGGTAGGTATTGCGTGGGGAAAGCAAAATTAAAGTTTGACCCCATTGGGCTTTTGCAAATCAGGACCAAGGCGCAGCATGTCCGAATGGAGAGTCCCGGTTTGTTTGTGTGTCCTGATGCTTCCTCGGGTCCCCTTGACGTTCCAGCCCTTAATGCAGCTGTCGGCCGGGCCGCGAGTTGAAAATTACAGTGAATTCGGCTCCTCGTAGAATCACGAGCTGCACCTGGCAGCAGCCCATGGCTTGGCTTGCACTCGGGGCGGGCAGGAGCTTTTTCCAATCCCTTGGACAAAAGAAAGCTGCAGCAGCTGATGCCAGTGATGCTCCTGCCACTTTGTAGAACAGGGCCTCTTTCACGCTTCTGGTTGGCGCGCATATATCCACTCACAAACCCCTCCAAGGAAGAAATGTAAGAGGCCACTCGGGGAAATCTTTGGAAGCTGTTACCGTCCATCCATCCATCCTTCCTACTGGCGGTCGCCAGTATGTAGTTATAGTTAGGACCTAGTTTCCATAGGAAAAGCGTTTTTTCTTTTCCCAATAACTTTGGCGCCGGTTGACGAATCTTCGCGAAATTTTCAAAACTAGCGGGGCGCTCCGGTCAGCTCCTGTCTTGAAATTTTCGGGGTGATTCGTCAAGCGGGGGCCGAGAAAAAAGGGGGGTCCCAAAACACGTTTTCCCCATGTTAATTTTCATAGGAAACTTTAGACAAAGCTACAGCCCGAACTGCTGAACGGAATTACACCAAATTTGGCAAAAAGATAGCGCTTGGTTCAGAAAGCGACCTTTTGTTTAAATGGTGTAAATCCGTTCAGTAGTTGCTGAGAAATTAGAAATAGAAAAAGTTTCGATATCTGTGGCCGAGGAGGGTTCGCGAACCCTCCCGAGCACGAGCTTCACTCTGATTGGCTGCCAACACTCCAAACCAGGAAGTGTTGGCAGCCATCTTGTGACTCGGTAAAGAAAACAGAAAAAAGAGGTTAAAAAACAATAAAAGGGGGCAGGGTAGAAACACCCTGACCCCCTAGGCCTGCTCAGGGACGCGAATCCCGCTGACATATTTTTTAAAATGAAGCGTGGGCTCCCGCGCTTCATTTTAATGAGGCCCCCGGGTGGGCCAGGTCCCGGGGGCATTGCCCCAAAAATAATAGCAGGGGCCTGCAGGGGCCCCCGCAGCCCCGGGGACCCCCACCTCCCCGGGGCTATGTTGATTATTTGTGGGGGGCACGGGCCCCCCGCAGCCCCGGGGACTGCCAGCTCCCCGGGGCTTATTTATTAAACAATACCTCCCCGGGGCTAAATAACGAGGGGGGGCCTCGCGAGCCCCCCCCAAGCCCCGGGGACCACCACCTCCCCGGGGCTTTGAAACTGAAGGGAGGGGGCTGCGTGGCCCACCTCCAGGAGCCCTCAATGGCCCTGGGGACCGCCACCCCCCAGGGCCGGCTCCTGCAGTGTCCCGGGGTGCCCTGCTGTTTGCTATGGCAGGGCGGGAGCCGTGCGGCTCCCGCCCTGCCATAGCAAACTCTGTTTTGCTTCATTGAAGCGAGAGCAGGGAACCCTGCTCTAGCTTCAATGAAGCAAAGCAGATTACTTTTGCACAAGGGGAGCTGCATGTTAGCAGCTCCCCTTGTGCAAAAGCAATGCCTGCTCCCGCAGGAGGCGGGGAGCCGGCGGGACCGTGGGGGCATTGGGGCTCCCCACGGTCCCCAACACAGAGGCCAGGCCCCGGGGGATGGGGTCCCCGGGGCCAGAAGTGGCCCAGAAGGTGAGCAACGCGGCCCCCCTTCAATATTAATTATTTTTTTTTTAAAAGAGGCACAGCCCCGGGGGATGGGGTCCGCGGGGCCGAAATTGGCCTCGGGAGGGGGGCCGCGCGTCCCCCTTCCCGTTTTTTTTTAAATGTAAAAAAAAAGAGCAGGCCCTGGGGGATGGGGTCCCCAGGGCCCCAAATAATGTAAAAGAAGGGGGCCACACAGCCGCCCTTGTAAAATATATATATTTTTTTTAAAAGCCGGCATCGCGGCGAGGCCCTGTCCCCTCCCTGCAGCACTTAGCAAACACGCCCCCTGGCGCGTTGTAAATTGGGGGATTAAGTCCCCTTGAATCCTGAGGGTCACTGGGGGCCAACTAGCCCACCAGGTACCTCCAGTATGCGCCACAGAGCTGCGTTGCAGAGAGGTGTTCAGAGGCCACGCCCCTTTACACCTCTCTGCAACGCAGCTCTGTGGTGCTTACTGGAGGTACCTGGTGGGCTAGTTGGCCCCAGGGACCCTCAGGCCTCAAGGGGAATTAATCCCCAATTTACAACGCGCCAGGGCGCGTTTGCACAGTGGTGCAGGGAGGGCGGGGCCTGACATATCAAATGTGCAAACGCACCCCTGCCACATTATAAATTGGGGATTAAGTCCCTTCAATTCTGAGGGTCCCTGGGGCCAACTAGCCCACCAGGTACCTCCAGTAAGCGCCACAGAGTTGCGTTGCAGAGAGGTGGTCTGAGGCCACGCCCTTTTACACCTCTCTGCAACACTGCTCTGTGGCGCTTACTGGAGGTACCTGGTGGGCTAGTTGGCCCCAGGGACCGTCAGGATTCAAGGGGACTTAATCCCCTATTTAGAACGCGCCAGGGGCGCGTTTGCAGAGTGCTGCAGGGAGGTGGTGGGGCCTGATATAACAAGTTAGCAATCCTGCTGTGTGGGACTTACTGGAGGTAATAAAAGGGGTAGTTGGCCCCCAAGGTTGACGTTGGGGGCTAACTATCCCTCCTGTTACTTCCGCTAAATCCCACACAGTGGGATTGCTTAAAGGTGTTTGAAGGCCACGCTCACCTTTCTCCACCACTCTGCAAACACGACTGCTATGTTATAGTTAGAAATTAGCATTTAAAAACCTTTGAAATTCACTGAAAAAACCATAGGTTTCAGGGACGTTATAGTTAGAAATTAGCATTTAAAAAACCATTGAAATTCACTGAAAAAACCATAGGTTTCAGGCACGTTATAGTTAGTTGGACATTTCCCTCGTACAAAACCATAGAAACTCCGCCGTTAAAGTTAGTTCAGCTAACTATAACTCGCGCCCCCGCAATGCACTGCTGATGACGTCACATATTACATCATTCATGACATGGTCAGTGACATCACTGATGACATCTCAAATGACATCACTGATGATATCACTGATGACATCATCCACGTGAAAATCTGATGCACCTCCTCACACCCTAATATAACCTTTAGTACACCCACTGTAAAATACAGACTACCATTTTCGAAACCATAGACACACCACCACCAGTTACTACATACGCACTCACTGATTCCTACGTCAACACACACATCCACTCATTCACCCATACAATCACTCATACATGCAGTCACTCATCAATACAACAATATCATATGCACTCATACACCTATACAGACACTTACACACCACCACTCATCCAGAGTTACTCACACACCTAGTCAGTCATGCAAAGAATCAATCACACTTCCATTTACTCACGTATACAGTTATACACACACCACATCACTTATTCATACAGAAACAAATGCATACTTACTCTCTTATACAATCACTGATACAAGTACACACTCATCCATACAGCCACTCTCACAATCACTGACTCTCACGTATAGTCATTTATATACTCCAGCTCTCACATACACTGCCTTTTACATATGTAGTTACTTGGACATGTACCACTGAGACATCCATTCTCTCACCAACACACCCAAACACACACTCACCCACCCATACAGCTGTTTGCACATGCACTCTTGAACCCACACACCCAGTGAATCAACCACTCACACATCTATGCACAGTCACACACCTCCCACCCACCCACACACACACACTCAGGCACCCATACAAATACTCAGGCAACCAATCAATAACCCATATAGACACTCATGTAGCTACTGA
Source organism: Calotriton arnoldi (assembly GCA_963921515.1). NCBI lineage: Eukaryota > Metazoa > Chordata > Amphibia > Caudata > Salamandridae > Calotriton > Calotriton arnoldi. The sequence goes on from CAWUFW010024181.1 coordinate 8,250, forward strand.
CCAACACATGCAGCAGCTTACACAACAACAGACAGACTGATACAGACATTCACACAGTTTAGTCACTAACCCATGCATTCAGTAAGACACATTTAATCACTCACTTATACAGTCAGTCACGCACCTACTAAATCCTCGATCCTGACACTTATACATCCACTCATTCTTCAATACACCTTGGCATATATATAAAATATATTTAAACTTTACAGAAACACACAGTCACTGGATGATGTCATCAGTGATGTCATTTGAGATGTCATCAGCGAAGTCATCAGTGATGTCACTGACCATGTCATGAATGATGTAATATGTGACATCATCAGCAGTGCATTGCAAGGCGCGAGTTATAGTTAGCTGAACTAACTATAACGGAGGAATTTCTATGGTTTTGTATGAGGGAAATGTCCAACTAACTATAACGTTCCTGAAACCTATGGTTTTTTCAGTGAATTTCTAAGGTTTTTAAATGCTAATTTCTAACTATAACGTGTCTGAAACCTATGGTTTTTTCAGTGAATATATATATATATATATATATATATATATATATATATATATATATATATTATCTACTGGCGGTCGCCAGTAGATAGTTATAGTTAGGACCTATTTTCCATAGGAAATCCGCGACATTCTATTTGAAATAGCTCTTGCGTCGGTTGACGAATCTTCGCGAAATTTTCAAACTTTATGGCCTGCTCCGGTCCGCTCCTACCCTGAAAGTTTCGGGGTGATTCGTCAAGCGGGGGCCGAGAAAAAAGGGGGGTCTCAAAACGTGTTTTCCCCATTCATTTTCCCATCGGAAACTTTAGACACGGCTAGAGCCCGAACTGCAGAACGGAATTACACAAAATTTGGCAAAGAGGTAGTTTTTGGTTCAGAAAGAACCCTTTTTGTTAAATGGTGTAAATCCGTTCAGTAGTTGCGGAGAAATTAAAAAAATAAGAGTCAGAAAATATATTTCCCATAGGAAACTTTATGCAAGGCTACAGCCCGAACTGCTGAACGGAATTACACCAAATTTGGCAAAGAGGTAGTTCTTGGTTCAGAAAGAACCCTTTTGTTAAATGGTGTAAATCCGTTCAGTCGTTGCTGAGAAAATCAAAAGTAAAAACACATATATATCTGGGCGGAGCCTAACCACACGTCATTGTGAGATCTGATTGGCTGTCAGCACTTCATCCTGGAATTGCTGGCAGCCATCTTGGGACCAATATAAATGATAGTACCGCATTGAAATGCATTGTAGTGAATCAAAGATTTTGAGGGTTACCAAAAGGAGAACTATAAAGGGTGACAGCAGACTTTAGTTACATTAGAATTCATTTGTTGATGGTACCATACTAATTTCAGGAATTGTGGTGTGTTCTAAGGTGATTTTACCCTGTGAAAAACCTTCTGCTGGGATATCATGAATCATGTTTGAGAGAAAACTATTTTCACATGCTTGTCCCATACAGTTTTGGAAGGTGCTCCAGAAGCTAAAATGAGAGCATATTTTCTGTAAATTCACATTATCTTTCTCAGTCATGTGAGAATGAAGTCTGACATTCTCAGTAAAACATGTACATCCAACAAGGGCAGAGACTGTCAGTTGATTCCTTTGTGTTCTACTGCAGCTTCCCAGAGTGTTCAAAAGAACAACTAGAGTGCTAACAGCCTTACTTATGACAAAAGTATGGCACACCTGAAGCCATCTTGATTGGAATAAACTGGTAACACTTAAAACATTTAATTTAAAAAGGAACAAAATGAGGGGGTTCATTTTGCCATAGAAATTATGGTTAGTGCTGTAGAAAGAAAAATTAGGACATGTTTTAAGTGAGATCTCAAATATCTTCCTGTTATATTTCAACAGGAGCAGCCTGTCAGTTGATGCCTTTGTGTTCTACTGCAGCTTCCCAGAGTGTTCTAAAGAACAACTAGAGTGCTAACAGCCTTACTTATGACAAAAGTATGGCACACCTGAAGCCATCTTGATTGGAATAAACTGGTAACACTTAAAACATTTAATTTAAAAAGGAACAAAATGAGGGGGTTCATTTTGCCATAGAAATTATGGTTAGTGCTGTAGAAAGAAAAATTAGGACATGTTTTAAGTGAGATCTCAAATATCTTCCTGTTATATTTCAACAGGAGCAGCCTGTCAGTTGATGCCTTTGTGTTCTACTGCAGCTTCCCAGAGTGTTCTAAAGAACAACTAGAGTGCTAACAGTCTTACTTATGACAAAAGTATGGCACACCTGAAGCCATCTTGATTGGAATAAACTGGTAACACTTAAAACATTTAATTTAAAAAGGAACAAAATGAGGGGGTTCATTTTGCCATAGAAATTATGGTTAGTGCTGTAGAAAGAAAAATTAGGACATGTTTTAAGTGAGATCTCAAATATCTTCCTGTTATATTTCAACAGGAGCAGCCTGTCAGTTGATGCCTTTGTGTTCTACTGCAGCTTCCCAGAGTGTTCTAAAGAACAACTAGAGTGCTAACAGCCTTACCTATGACAAAAGTATGGCACACTTGAAGCCATCTTGATTGGAATAAACTGGTAACACTTAAAACATTTAATTTAAAAAGGAACAAAATGAGGGGGTTCATTTTGCCATAGAAATGATGGTTAGTGCTGCAAAAAGAAAATTTAGTGCATGTTTTAAGTGAGATCTCAAATCCTCTTCTATTTCATTAGAAAATTCTGACATGCAGACTGAAACAATCACTTTCAATACCAGCAGTAGACTTCCAGTTAACTCCTTGGTGAGCAGTAGCTTTACTACAGTGATCTAATGAACAACTAGAGTGCTAACATTCTAAATGTATGGCAAATGTGTGACACATCTGAATGCCTTCTTGATGGAATCAAAGTAAAAAACTGAAAGCATTTCCTACTGAGGAGACTGCAGTAAATGAGGAAATTAGGAAACTTCATAACAAAGAAGTCTTCCAAGATGGCCACCAGTGAAAAAAGAGCCCAAATGTAGCACAAATATTACCCAGATGTAGCCCACATATAGCCCAATGAGAAAAGTGTGAAAAACACTTTTTATGTTTAGTTTTTTTGCAGTTTTATGTAGTGCAGACTGGTCAGGTATTGGAGCGTTGCATCTTAAAACATGACCCCCCTACACTACACAAACACCACTGCACTACCCTAAACCCTAAAACACTACCCCAACACCACTGCACTAACCTAAATCCTAAAACACTACCCCCAGCATGACCCCCTACACTACCCAAACACCACTGCACTACCCTAAAACATGACCCCCTACACTACACAAACACCACTGCACTACCCTAAACCCTAAAACACTACCCCCAGCACGACCCCCTACACTACACAAGCACCACTGCACTACCCTAAACCCTAAAACACTACCCCCAGCACGACCCCCTACACTGCCCGAACACCACTGCACTGCCCTAAACCCTGAAACACCAGCCCCTGCACGACCCCCTACACTGCCTGAACACCACTGCACTGCCCTAAACCCTGAAACACCAACCCTAGCATGACCCCCTAGACTGCCCGAACACCACTGCACTGCCCTAAACCCTGAAACACCACCCCCAGCACGCCCCCTACACTGCCCGAACACCACTGCACTGCCCTAAACCCTGAAACACTACCCCCAGCAAGACCCCCTACACTGCCCGAACAACACTGCCCTAAACCCTGAAACACCACCCCCAGCACGACCCCCTACACTGCCCGAACACCACTGCACTGCCCTAAACCCTGAAACACCACCCCCAGCACGACCCCCTACACTGCCCGAACACCACTGCACTGCCCTAAACCCTGAAACACCACCCCCTGCACGACCCCCTACACTGCCCGAACACTACTGCACTGCCCTAAACCCTGAAACACCATCCCCAGCACGACCCCCTACACTGCACGAACACCACTGCACTGCCCTAAACCCTGAAACACTACCCCCAGCAAGACCCCTACACTGCCCGAACACCACTGCACTGCCCTAAACCCTGAAACATCACCCCCAGCAAGACCCCCTACACTGCCCGAACACCACTGCCCTAGACTCTTCAGGAGGATCTTCTGTAACAGCAACGGGTTAGGTGTTGCACCCAACTTGAGCAATTTACACCCCCATATATGGAGATTGAGCAGCGGCAGATGATGATATATGATCTCCCTCCTGAAGTGGTTGGGATGCTTCTGGCAGTCAGGCATCCATCTACAAAAACTGTTTATTATGGACGCTGGAAGAAGTTTGTGGTGTGGTGTTCCTCCCATCATATCCAACACTACAAGATTCTCTTTTGGATATTCTTTTGTTCTGTTTGTCATTGGAACAGCAAGTTCTTGCTATAGCCATGGTCAAAGGCCATTTAGCGGCCCTTTCGGCCTTTTTACGTTTGCCAGATCAGCCATTCTTTTTAAAATCAACAGTTGTGATACATTTTTGAAGAAGTTGATCCATATGTTTCCTCCTGTTCTGTTTATAATTCTACAGTGGGATTTAAATTTAGCTTTAACTTACTTAATGTGTTTACCTTTTGAGCTTATGCGTAGTTCTTTATTATGGTTGCTGACTCTAAAAAACGGTGTTCCTTATAACCATTACATCTGCTAGGTGGGTGAGGGAACTTCCGGCTTTGTCATCGATGCCTCCTTATGTTTCCTTCTTTCCTGATAAGTTGGTCCTTGGGATGAGAGCAGCATTCCTTCCTAAAGTAGTTGCACCCTTTCACATAGGACAATCCGTCACTTTATCATGTTTTTTTGCGCTGCCTCACCCCTCAAAAAAGTAAGAGTGACTACATCGACTTAATCCTAAAAGAGCTCTCAGTTTTTATTGGGAGAGAATTTCAACAAGATGAACAACTTTTTATTGGTTGTTCTGGAGTAAAAAAGGGTAAGGCAGTGCAAAAGAGAACCATCTCTAGATAATTTTTCTTATGTATTTAGATCTGTTTCGGTTTTAGATATTTGTCAGGCTGCAATGTGGGCATCTTTGCACACGTTTACCAAGCATTATTGCCTAGATAATCAAGTTAGGTGGGAAGGGCGTTTCACCCAATCTGTCCTGCAGGATTTTCTAGTTTGAGCCATTACACAGCCCAACCACCTGGGAGATACTTCTTTGGTATCTGTTTAAAAGTTACTTACCTGCAGTAATGCCTTTTCTAGTAGAGACTCTAATCGCAGATTTCTCACCTGCCCTCCCATCTCCCCGTTCTGTGGAGTGGTCTCATAAAAATCTGTAGGTAATAACATTCCATTGCTAAAAAATCTGCAATAATAATCTTTAATGATAGTTTCTTAAAGCTCAACATCTGTTGGTACGGACGTGGTATAGAAAGAAACTGACACCACTGCGAGCAGGTAACCAATATATATGGAAACCGACGTCACAACCGCACAAGGAACCATGACGTTGTATGATTGACGTCACTTGTCGACGCCGGAGAACATTGGTTTGCAAAAGATTTCGGATCCAGTCTGACACATGGAGGTATTAAAAATGCGAGGAATCTGCAGTTAAATAGAGTCTCTACCAGTAAAGGAGTTAGCGAAGGTAAGTAACTTGTTCTTCAGGCCTGATCTGCGGTCCGGCCTTATGTCTCTTTCTTTCCAGGCAAGTTAGTCCTTCGCACCAAGAGCGCATTCCTTATCAAGGTAGTCATGCCCTTTCAGGTAGGACAATCTATCACTTTTTCATCCTTTTATGCACCGCCTCACCCCACAAAGAAATAAGAGTGACTACTGCAGCTTGATCCTAAAAAGGTTCTCAGTTTTTACATTGAGAGAACCAGGAAATTCTGACAAGACAACCAGCTGCTTGTTTGTTTTTCTGGAGCAAAAATGGCTACGCTGTGCAGAAGAGAACCATCTCTAGATGGTTTGTCTTATAAATTAAAATATGCTATGGGCTAACCACGAAGTAGCCTCCAGAACAGTTGTGTGCTCATTCTGCCATAGCAAAGGCTTTTACCCCAGTGCTAGCATGTGGTATGCCAGTCTTGTACATCTGCCAGGCTGCTATCTGGGCGTCCCTTCACATGTTCACTAAGAACTACTGCCTGGCTAGCCAGGTATAGTGGGATGGATTTTTCACCCATTTGGTCCAGCAGGATTTCATTGTCTGAGCCGTTCCAAAGACCCATCAGAAGGGTACTGCTTTGGTATCTATTCAAAAGTTGAGGAACCTGTGGTTAGTAGTCTTTCAGAGGAGGGGTACTTACCTTCGGTAAGTCCTTTTCTGGTAGAGACTGTACCTAACTGCAGATTCCTCACTTGCCTTCCCACCTCCCCATTCTGTAGAATGGACTTACAAAGATCATAGGTAAAAAGATGACAATATTTATACACTGCACATTGTCTAGTACTGGTTTATTAAGGCTGCACATCTTTTGGCATTGGCAGAGTAAAGAAAGAACCTAACTCCAGCGCATGCAAGTAGTCTATATGTACTTGTTCAGATATCATACCTACATGGGACGGAGCAGCATGATGAAGCACGATGTGGCATGACGCCACCTGTCGGCGCTGGAAGCAATTGCTATGTAAACATTTCAGGGCTCTTAGTGTTCCTCGTCGGACTCATATAGTCTATCCTGTCCTGTTGGCATGAATAATCTACAGCTGCTTTGGGTTTCTTCTCATCGCGACCTCCATCAGGCTAGGCAACCAGTTTTCAACTTGACACCCCACTCGGTGCCTTGTGCCTCATCTTCAGTTTTTTCCTCTCCAAGTATGAGGACTCAGTATTGGAAAGGACTCCTTTTCAATATTGCCCTCAGTGTCATTCAAAGCATCTTGAACTGACCAACACCAGGTCCGCAGTCTCTGCCTTTTGCCTTAGCATGATGAGACCATCTGTTCTGCCTGACTCTCATTCTGCTCAAATAAGACCTTAAGGTATTGGCGTATTCGGCACCTTGCTCGGCACAAAATGGAGCACTGACAGGACGTCTCACTCTTGACATTTTTGGGGAATGAGACACCAAGGGGGAGATGGAGGTCAGCCCCTCGGGTGACCAGACTCTCCAGTTCAGCCTGAAACCAAGCTCACACTCTGAGTCAGAGACAGAGGAGCAGCAAGTCCTAGAAGCACATCAAGGTGGCAAGTCTTGGAGTGCTAGTACACACTCCCTTCCACCAGTTGCACACTGACAACGTGCACAGGCCACACACCGCCCCAGTCGGAAATGGGAGTTGAGTCCCGAAGCCAAACTTCATGCTTCCGGTCCACCATTGCCTGCGGGCCATGGTTGGCACCTAAAGAAGGTCTCTGAGCAGACTCCAAGCCAACAACCGGTACCAAAACAGCCAGACAAGCCATAGACGTCTTTGGCGCCGACAACTTCCTCGACTCGGCACCGAAATCTGATTCAAAGACCCCTTCGGCTCTGAAATATCACTCGGCGCGGACAATCGCCTCCACTCCAACAAGCCAAAAGTCTCCCTTGATGTTGAGATCACCGGCATCCAGAGCACCATAGTCTGTGGGGCCAAGGATCTAGAGCAGCCAAGGATCTAGAGCAGCCAATCCTCCAGCATCTACTAGGAAGAACTAGACAGAAGAAACACCAGGACAGGGGGCCCAAGCCCATTACCTATCCCTCCCCCTCCCCCTGCACCTCTTCCTCCAAAATCTCCCCCCCACCTCCACCACCACATAGGCCACATCTGCCTTCTTACCCGGAAGGTTCTCTTCACTCCTCTTATTAGGGGGACGGGGGTAGTCCCTCATATCCTATAGATCTCTTTGAGGCCTCATATGATCTGAACCTTGAGACGACCAGTGGGATGACTACTGTTTACTTTTAATCTGACCGAGAAATATTGAGAAACACTGAGTTTTTAATAATTGTGCTTTTAATAATTGTGCTTACTGTTGTAAAAACTGCAATTGAATCTGATTCTGACGGTCTTTTACCTCGGGGACGGTGTCTTTTGCAGCGAGGCTAGTCGAGTGCTGATTGGCTGTGGAAGAACCAATCAGGTGCTCGGTTGGTCGTAGGCAGTGGAGGGGGTTTTTCATCACACCTACTTAAAGAGGAGTATGGCGCGTCCGCGCCGACGACGCGCCAGGGGCAAGCCCATCCTCGTCCGGACGGGTTCAGGGGTCAGTCACTATGCCCCAGCCGTTATTTACTCCAGGAATGAATTGTTGGGTTATATTCATGGGAGGCATGACATCTCCCCCTCAATCATAAAGGTAGTAAAGGCACTAGGGATCCTGGCATCCTCACAACGTGGGGCCCAGGAGGCTAGGCGGTATTCTAACCCTCCACAGAAATTGTCATCACCAAACACTAGCTCTAGAACATCACAGCAATATCTTATCGACCTCCGGGTGGTGTACTTGAACACCCGCTCCCTAGTAAAGCACCAGGATGAGGTCTTTTTTCTCCTGGAGTCCGAAGCCCCGGACATCCTGCTACTAACAGAGACCTGGTTAATGGAGGAGTCCTTTCCAGACGTACTTGCGGCTCACCCTATCAACTATTATATCATACAAACCAATAGGAATTTGGGGTAGAAGGGAGGAGGGGTGGCGGCTATCATCAAGAAAGAGCACCGCTTTGTAAAAGTGACCTCTCTAGAGCTCCCTTCGGTGGAGAATCTTGCTATCCACTTGGAGTCATCGTCCTTGTCTTTTACATGTGTGCTGTTATACCGACCTCCCATATACATGCCAGACTTCTCTCAGGCCTTGGCTCCTCTAATTGTTGATTATGCCAATGTTCTTATGGTTGGAGATCTCAACTATTGGGCAAATGAGGTAGAAGGGGAGCAGCAAGCCAAGGACTTGACGGCTGTCTTGACTGACTTAAATCTGGAACAATTAGTGAACTGTCCAACTCACATCAAAGGGCACACCCTGGACCAGATATGGACCACAAACTTCCCTGTGCGGAATTTAAGTATAGCCCCATGTAGATGGTCCGATCATCATGTGATATCCTTTGTAGTATCTCTGTCTAAATGGAATAAGTCCCCTATGGGCCCCACTATCTACTCTAGGAATTGGGTTCAGGCTAACCTCACAGCTTTTTGCGAGGATCTAAGCGACTCTCCTCCCGTTCCGAAGGAAGATATAGACACTTTTGCACAAGACATCACGAGCTGGCTGACAGCGGCCAGCAATGATCATGCACCCCTCCATAGAACTAGAGCACCTAGGCGCCATGAGGCCAATAAATGGTTCTCAGATGACCTGAAAATGGTCACGTTGAGCCTTCAGCAAGCAGAAAGGAAATGGCGGTCGAGATACGGGCCAGATCTGAAAAAAAAAATACACCCAACAACTTAGAAACTATAAAAATCTCTTGCGGCAAACTAAAGTAAGCTTTTTTACAGGCAGAATCATGAAATGCCATTAATAAATCTTAAGAGATTTTCAGGATTGTCTCTGATCTTTCTAATCCAGATCGAGTTACTCTTCCGATTTTATCCACTCAAGATCTGTGTGACTTTCTGAATGCCTTTTTTGTAAATAAGATCGAGGCCATTATGAACAGAACCCCTCCCTCTTCACCACCTAATAATCTGTTCACGGACGTGGTAAATAGTCAAACGCTTACCTGCTTCCCTAACTTAACGAAAGAGGACCTAGTACTCTTATTGACAAAGGTAAAGTCCGGTTCACCAACTGACATCTGCCCCCGAATGTCTTGAAAGCAGTATGTATTTGGCTGCCTGACCGTATACTGTCCTTTCTCAACCAATCAATCAATATCGGGGTGGTTCCTTGGTCTTTTAAGAAAGCGATTATTGCTCCAGTTATAAAGAAAGCTGGTGCTGATCCTACGGATATGAAAAACTTCCGGCCTATCTCGCTTTTACCCTATTTTGCCAAATTACTTGAGGCCCACATAGCGCGACATCTATGTCTATTTATCGAAGAGTCAGGCTTCTTGGATCCTGCACAAGCAGGATTTCAACCCGCACACTCTACAGAAACATTGATCATGTCTGTTGTTGATGACATGCAAAAAGAGGTTGATAATGGCAATACCCAAGTCTTGGTGTTATTGGATCTGTCTGCGGCATTTGACACGGTCGACCATATTATCTTGGCCGACCGGATCAGGGCCGCGGGCCTCCGAGACTCAGCATTGAACTGGCTTCTCTCCTTTTTGAGGAACAGATCTCAATCAGTCAGGTTACCACCTTACTCGTCTACAGAGGAGCAACTGAACTGCTGGGTTCCTCAAGGTTCCTCGCTATCCCCCCATCTTTTTAATATCTACATCTGCCCCCTGATTCATGCCCTTAAATATAAAGAAATCAATATCTTTAATTATGCAAACGATATGCAACTACTATTTACGATTAATGACAGCTCTTCATCTCGCCACTTGTTTCAGGATACTATGCGGTTCATCCAAGATTGGATGAACTGCAATCATTTGAAGCTGAACCCCTATAAAACGGAGATAATTCTCACCAAAAGTAAGGTGAACTATTGGTGTCCTTCGTTCTGGCCTAGCGAGATGGGCTCTCCCCCCTACACCCAAAAAAGCTGTAAAAAGCTTGGGTGTCATAAAAGATGCAGAACTCTCTTTTAAGCAGCAGGTAGGAGCAGGGACTTCTGCTTGCTTCTGCCAGCTACGTCGCATAAAAAAGATTTAAAAAATACCTTACTAAGGAGGCTTTGATCCAAGTAATCATAGCTCTAGTCATATCTAGATTAGATTACGCTAACACAATTTACTTGGGCCTTCCTAAAATCCTCCAGCGCAGGCTCCAGCTAATTCAAAATCAGGCTGCTCGGCTAATCTTCACCCTGCCCAAACACTGCCATATCTCCCAAGCAATGATGGACCTTCATTGGCTGCCAGTTGCACAGAGATCAATGTTTAAGGCATGTTGCATGATTTTTAAGTCCTTGTACCTGAACTACCCTGCTTTTGTGAAATCTAGGATTGTTAAATACTATCCAACCAGAGCTTTAAGATCTAGCAACTTGCACATCTTGACAACTCCGTCTTGGAAAGGATCGGCGGGCCTAGGTTTGCCGTTATCGCCCCCGTGTATGGAATAGCCTGCCTTCTGACTTAAGGGGCTCATTGGACCTTGCTACATTTAGGAAACTCCTGAAAACACTGCTTTTTAGACAGGCTTAATACTAATGGTAGGTTGAAGTTGACTGGTTACCTAGCACCAAGAGACCATCTGGTGGATGTGCGCTTTACAAATGGTCAGTAACATAACATAACATAACATCCCCTGGGGACACGGAACCAGATCTCTATCCAGCCATGCCCTCCCCTCCTGATAATACCACCTCTTAGCATAAGGTCATCAACAGGGCCCCCATATTTTTCAAAGCAGACCTACATAATGTTCAGTAAGGCAAAGACTTCCTGATCAAGACAGTGTCCACCACTCAACATACTGTGCAGTTCCTGCCCATGCTCAAGGGCATTCTAAAAACTGTGCCGAACACCTTCATGGAGCCCTTTAAAGGCCGACGTGGTTAATGCAAGGGTAGATAAAAAATACAAATCCTCCTCTACTGACCTGCCCTACATCCATGATCAACTTCTACCAGACCCCTTGGTGGTCCACACTGTGTGCAATGCCCAAAGGACTGGTGATGGCCCTCCGCCAGATTAAGAAAATAAGAAAATTGATGCGGCAGGCAAAAGGGTTGGTGCGTAATCGGCCACTCAGTGGTGGATTGCCAATTCACTTGGCTTACTTTTTTCGTTACAATAAGGCCCAATGGGATGAAATGAAGGAACTTCTCCAGCACCGTACAGAGCAATATAGGCAACATGGCGATGCGCTTGTCTCGGGGACCAACATAATTTCTTACACAACCTTAGCACAGCCGATACTGCAACCAGGGGGCATCAATTCCAGTATCCTCAACAGGCATTACGCTTGGCTGTGTGTCTTGAGGTTCGAGCCAGGGTTTCAACAGCACCTGCTTAACCTGACGTTTGATGGAGAACACCTCTTTGGACCGCAGGTGGATCAGATGCTGGAAAAGATAAAAAAAGACACAATACTGCCAAGACTATGGGAGCTCTTCAGATACCTTCTCCCGGAGGTGTATTTCAGAGGACCCAATTCAGAGGCAGTGCCAAGGCCATAGCTCCCAATGCTCCATCCTCTTACTAGAGCAGCAGCCGCAACCTAAATGAACTTACTGTAAGGGGTCTTACAGAGGGAACAACACCAAGGGCAGAGGTAGAAGGGGTGCAGCTAAAGATGCCACCCCCGTAAAACAGTGACTCTTTCTCTTCCATTCTGTTCACTCTACACCTTTCGGAGGAAGACTGCAGGGATTTTTCCCACAGTTGAAAGAAATCTCCTCCACCTATAATGAAGCATGCCACGATACGTTGTGGGTGAGGTGATTTTTCTAAATTCTTTGGGATTCATGAAGGTTTCAACAGAACTTCTCAATCAAGACCTTGCCATCTTTTGTGTGGATTACATTGATATAAAGAGGTTATGCCTAGGTTTGATGCCTCTTTCTCTCCTTGTGTGTTCAGTTTAAAGGAGTGTGTTTGCCCTGAGAGATTATAAGGACAATAATGCAAATATCAGTATATGAATAGTATTCAATCCATAACTTTTTGAGAATGACAGAAGGACTATCATTCAAAGATGTGATTTCTTCAATTCTTTCAGCACCCTTGCTAATTAGGGACACTTCTTTGAATCAATTAGCCACAAATACAAATGACTGGGAATCTTTAGCAGATATAAAATGAACTCAAATGAAACTTTACTTCACGGCGCAATAATGACTGAGTACCTCAGAGGGAATGCGGCTCTGAGAGGACTCACAGTTACAAATGAACCACACATCTTCCTGGATGAAGTCAGAAAGACCTGGTTCCTGGTAGCCTGGAAGTGAACCAGGTATTGGCTGGTGCTCATCATCCAGAGAACAAAAAGATTATCGGATGCACTACTGGTCAAAATTAAAATTAGTGAAGCAGCATTTGTGAGGAAATGGGGTGTATTATATGGTGTGGTTGTGTGACCTCACTATGTAATATACTACCAACCCTTTTAGTACCAGACAGGTGTTGTTTCTTACACCTTAGCTCAACCCTTGGTAGCTGTGCTTCTGAGCAGTCGGGCTTACACAAAGGAACAAGTGTAAAGTATTTAACAGCACCAAAACAATTGAAGAAAAAACTTGACACTTAAGAAATCCAACACCAATTTATAAAAATAGAGATTATTTTTATTAATTTATGAATGCCAAAATGAAAAAGATCCACCAGATGGTCCAGTAGATATGGATTTTATAAGAAACAATAAATCAGGACTCTTCCCTTAACTGCGAGCAAGCACTGGCAAATTCAATAAATTTGGCACTTAGTTACTTTTAGCAACCCACTCCACCAGGGAACCAGTCAAGAGGATAAGGAAAGTCCAGCAGAACAGTCACCTCCTTAGGAAAAGCAGTCTTCAGTCCAGTTCTAGCGTCAGTGGCTCCTTGCTTTTGACTTCTATGGAGTGGTCCTGATACAGGATGCTGAAGATGCTCAAGGATGCTGAAGATGGTGTGAAGTCGACGGGGGTCTTCGTGGGGCTACTCATCAGTCCTGGTGAGGTGATTCGGGTCACAGGGGTCGACGTCCCAAATAGACTTCTCCGGGTCAGCAGAAGACCAGTCGCCCGCCACAACGGTTACAGAAGTTTCCTTCTTTGGTGATAACTCTCCTTCTGGCTGACCAAGCTGCACTCCACAACTCTCCTGGGCCCAGCAGACTCGGTGCAACATTTGAGCATTGGTCCTGGTCTCTTGGGCTGTATGGCAGCGAGGAGTGGCGATCCGGTGATCTAGGCTACCAACTCAACCCAGCAGGCTTCTTCAGCTTTTGTGGCCCTGTGCTGTGAACAGGAAGTCAGCCGACTGACTCTCAGAGTCTCTCCTTCAAGCTGGGCTAGGGGACGACTTCTGCACAAGCAGGACACAGCAGGCACAGTTGTGTGCTGTACACCGGATCGAAATTATGCCCGAGAACTTTGATGAATGAACTCATTATCCGCACAACTAATACAGTGTGTCGCGACCATCGACTACTTTGTATAATACGGCCTTTGCACATTATGAGCATTATATTTGGATGGCTGCTGCTTCGCTCATTTATGATAATTCGTCTACCAATGCACTTTAGTTCTGGAAAATTTGTCTTGAAATTTACTATTATGAGATTCATGCCCTGATGAAGCTCGATTGTGAGTGAAATGTGTTGGATTCTCTTTTGGCTGTTCGTGTATGAAGAAATAATGAATAAAGAACGTGCTCAAACGAAACTGTTTGGAACAACTTTCTGAATTTGATTGATTGGTTTAAACACTTTGATTGTTGCCTCTCTGATATGAAATAAACATCCCTTTCCTTCACTAACCCAAGGAGCAGCAGCGGCAGTCCAACTTCAATGCAGCCTTTTCTTTGCCAGTTCCAAGGTGAGCAGAGCAGTTGTTCTTCAGTCCTCTTCTTTCAGTCAAGGGAGATCTGAGTTCTGAGTGTCAGAAGTGCCCTTTTTATGCCCAGAAGGTGCCATCAGTAGAGGTCGCGGTCACTATCCAACGGATTACTAGGTTCCCTCCTGCCTGATGACAACTTCCTGTTGTGAGGAAATGGGATTTATTATACGGTGTGGTTGAATGATCTCACCATGTAATACACTTACCAATCCTTTTAGGACCAGTAGGTTTCGTTTGTTAAACCTTTAGCTCAACCCTGGGTAGCTGTGGCTCTGAGCAGTCCGGCTTATGCAAAGGAACATGTGTAAAGCATTTAAACAGCACAAAAACAATTGAAGAAGAAATATACAAGACACTTAAGAAATCCGATAACACCATTGTGGCAGTCGAGATTGCACTAATACACAAGCCAAGGAAAGGCCCCACATGCTGCTCCTCCTATCGTTCCATCACGCGCCTGAACACTGATGCAAAAACATTTATGAAACTTTCGGCCATTCTGTTGGAGCGGTTCCTGCCTGGCATTATAGACTCTGACCAGGTAGGATTTATTCATAACAGGCAGGCTGCGGATAATATTCGCCAGGTCGCTTACCTGGTGGAAAAATCCCAGAGCCACGGTATTCCGGCGTGCCTCCTCTTGCTTGATGCGGAGAAGGCATTTGACCGAGTGAATTGGTCTTTTCTGCCAGCAGTCCTGGACAAGACTGGGCTGTGGCCGGGCATGAGTGCCAAGATCATAGTCAACATGACAAAATCCTTTTAAGTCAGTCTCACCATACCCAAGCAGGCTCTCTCTGCACTGCAAGAGTTAGCACCATTTCAGTCGGCACCGCACGCGATTAAATACTTGGGTCTTAATCTCCCCCCACCTGACTACTTGGACGCATGCGAACTGGTCGGCCCTTTGGCGGTCCATATTGGACGATTTGTGTCACTGGAAACCTTTATATATATCCTGGCTGATCCACATTAATGTCATGTTAATGAACGTTCTCCCCTGGGATCTCTACTTCTTTCAATCATTGCCCACCACATCGCGCAAGACGACATACTGTGGTTCCAGCTGGACCTATGTGCCTTTATCTGGGGGGTAAGCGACCTAGACTGCATCACTCTCTACTTATGAAGCCTAGGGATAGGGGCGACTTGGCATGCCCTAACCTTTTAGAATACTACTGGGCAGCCCACCTATGTTTTATCTCTGAATGAGTTGTGTGCAAGAGTGACAAACACTGCTTTCATATGGACCAGGCAGTGGACTGTCACCCCCTGTGCAATCCAGCTTTGCCCCCTAAGCATGCTCGACCATGTAGTGCCTACTTGTCCACCTCCACTCTAACGGTAATAGAGATCTGGGATAAGACAAAGCTCCGGAAAGGCCTTACTACTTTGCCCTCCCCTAACACTCACATTGCCCGCAACCCTGAGCTTACCCCGTCATTGAGTCTCCACGCATTTCCTAATTGGGAAGCCAGGGACTGTAGAATGCTAAGGGATCTATTTGTTGGTGGCACAATTAAGTCATTTGAGCACTGTAAGGAGGAATTCAATCTCCCTGAATCAGCATGGATGCAGTATTTTCAATTGCGCCACTGGGCACTACACCCCTCTAATCACCAAGGGGCTACCCGGGAGTACACTCCCTTTGAAAAGCTTGTTAGGACCTATACCGGCTCTAGGGGTCTGATCTCGAACACATACCGGGTTCTGAAGCATTCTATGCCACTTTGCACACATGCCTACCAAGCTAGTTGGCAGAATAGCACTTCATAGGGCATCTCAGCCAAACAGTGGTAGACACTGTGGCTTGATATCCCCAAACCTTGCAGTAGTATTTCTCAGTGAGAGGCAGCCTATGAGTCAATGGTTCGGTGGTACAACACCCCGTCCTGCCGCCACATTATATACCCTTCTACGTCTCCCCTCTGTTGGAAGTGTGGAATAGAGCAGACAAGACTATTGTCACATTTGGTGGTCCTGCTCCCTTAAACTGGACTGGAAGCTCCCTTATACTTGTACTGGAAGGGGATTTTGGGGCACATTAAGGGAGTGTTGGGGTACCCAATCCCTTATACCTACACCACCATTATCCTGGGTATCTGGCCCATCATTGGAAGCTGACACATGCAGATTGGTGACTTATTAGTTCTATGCTAAATGATGCCTGACAGCTCATCGCACTGGCTGGAAGAAGCCCGTGGCACCCCCTGTCGCCCTATGGTTCCAATGCATCTGGCATGTGCTGGCGATGGAACAACTCGCACTCAATCTGGCCCACACTACTGCCAAGCTCTTACATGTTTGATGCCCCTTACTTACATATCTTACCTTGAATTCACCCGCTTTACCCCCCAAAATTCAAAACATTGCAGCTTTTTGACTAAACACCCCTTTCTTCAGAGATGCTCTTCACACACTGAGCACTTGGGCTGCACCTCAGACTTCTCCCTACTTGTGCCTGAGGGCTTCTTTCATACACCTAACTGGTGCTGCTGGGGTATCCGGGGGATTCTGAAGGCGTGAATTGACCTGATGTTGCTGACCTTTGTTCTTATTTTGTTTTGTTCGTTCTTGACATGTCTTATTCAAAAGCGCTCAGCATGGGTTGGCTGCCTCACATCATTCTTGCTGCTCCTTATTGCTGATATCTGTCCTCCGAACGATGTTGCAGCTGACTGGCTTGCAATGCTATGCTTTATGTACACTTGAGCTTTCTCCCGCCGATGCAGTCTTATTTTGTCTATTGATAAACTTTCAATAAAAAGACTTAAAGTAAAAAAAAATCCGATACCAATTTAGAAAAATAGATTGTAATTTTATGTATTTTTAAACACCAAAAACAAAAAAAAATCCACTGAAGGGGTATGGAGATACAGCCTTTACAAGGTACAGTAAATATGCACATTTTACTAAACCACAAACAAGCACTGTCAAATTCACCATATTTGACAATTGGGAACTTTTTCAAGAAAAACTTTGGTATGTATCAATGGGATTACTTTGAGGCACTTTAGACAACCACCTCCAACAGGGAGCCAGCCAGGGGTACCAGCAAGGCCCTTACAAATATTTAGCTCCAGAAAAGAAGCAGTCTTCAGCCAGTTCCAGGTGTTGTATGCCCGTGCGATACATTCCTACGGAAGTGGTCCTGATGCAAGGGTTTCAGGATGCTGAAGATGCTCACGGATGCTGTGGATACGATGCAGTCAGCAAGGGTCTACCTGTGGCTGCTCCTTGGGCCATAGCTTGGTGAGGTGGCCCTGGCCACGGAGGTTGATGTTTAAAACTGCCCGTTCAGTCTACAGTAGCAGATTAGGTGCCATGTTTTACATTTGTCACACCCAGGGTGGCACAACCAGTGCTGCAATCCCTGGGGTGACCCTCTAAATTACAGGCTCTAGGTACTATATATTAGGGACTTACAAGTAAGTTAGCTTATACCAGTTGGGTATAAGCCAATTCAACAAACACAGTTTAAAGTGAGGGCTCTGGCACTGAGGTCTGATTAGCAGGCCTCAGTGCACTCTGGGTCAAAATCCACAGCAACAGACCAAAATTTTGGGGGTGACCATACAAAAGAGACATTTCTTTACATGATTCTACCCCCCTTCATCGAAAGGTGATAAGCAACTAACTCTTATCCTGGTAGTTATCATCTAACTGGAAGAACTTGGATAGGCCATCTGCATTGGCATGGTCAGTCCCAGGTCTGGTGTTCCACTTTAAAGTCCATACTCTGTGGGGAAATGGACCACCTCATCAACTTGGGGTTCTCTCCTCTGATCCGCATCAGTCATCTGAGAAAACTGTGGTCCGTTTAAACTCTGAAGTGAGTTCCAAACTGGTAGGGTCTCAGCTTTTTCAGGGACCAAAGCACAGCAAATGCTTCCCTCTCAATGACATTCCAACACTGTTCTCTGGGGAGGAGTTACCTACTAATGAAGGCTACTGGCTGATCCTGGCCCAAAATATTTACTTGTGACAACACTGCCCCCATCCAATGTTCAGAATCATCAGTCTGAACAATGAATTTCTTGCTGAAGTCAGGTGCCTTCAGGACCAGTGCTGAGCACAAAGCTTCCTTGAGAGTGTGAAAAGCCTTTTGACACTGCTCAGTCCAGATACCTTTTCTGGGTTGTTTCTGTAAGGTAAGTTCAGTTAGTGGTTCCACTATGGTACTATAACTCTTCACAAATCTCCTGTAGTACCCAGTCAGGTCAAGTAAGGCTCTGACCTGGGTCTGAGTCCTAGGAGCCTCCCAGGACAGAATTGTCTGGATCTTGGGTTGGAGTGGTTGAACATGGCCTCCACCCACTTGGCCCAAGTACACAACAGAGCCTTGCCCTATCTGGCGCTTGCTTGCCTTGGTAGTCAAGCCAGCCTGCTGTAGGGCCTGAACCTCTTTCTTGAGGTGGACCAGGTGATTCTCCCAGGTGGATCTGAATACAGCTATTTCAAGAAAAGCTGCACTGAATCTTTCCAGACCTGACAGTACCAGATTCGCCAACCTCTGAAAGGTGGCAGGTGCATTTTTCAACCCAAAGGGCATCTCTATAAATTGAAAGTGGCTTTCAAGGGTAGAAAAAAAAATCTCTCTTTGGCTCCTCAAGTATGGGTTGTCTGCCAATAACCTGATGTCAGGTCAAAGGTGCTCAGATATCTGGCTGCCCCCAACCTATAAATGAGCTCATCAGCTTTTGGTATGGGGTGGGGATCCGTCTTTGTGACTGCATTTAGATGCCTATAGTCCACACAGAAACCTCACCTCTGACTTTCCTCCCTTCGGCTTGGGCTTGGGTACCAGTACCACTGGGCTGGCCCATGGACTACTAGAGGGCTCTGCCACCCCCAATTCTAGCATCTTGGCAGCATTAGCTTTAATGCTAGCCTTGACCTGGTCAGACAACCTGTATATCTTACGTTTCACAGGCAAGCTGTCACCGGTGTCCACATTATAGGTACACCATGTGGTTAGACCTGGGGTTAGGGAAAACAATCCAGCAAAGTGCCTAAGCAACTGATAGCAGTGTCATTGTTGCTGGTCTGTCAGAGTGGTGGAGAGAACTACTCCTTCCACCGTACCATCCTGGGCATTGAAGGATAAGAGGTCTGGGTGAGGCTCCCTCTCTTCTTCTCCCCCATAGTGATGTCTTCCCTGTCATGGTGCAACTTGAACCTGTTGACATAGATGACCCTGTGAGGGTTCCTGGGGGTGCCTAAGTTCACCAAGTACGTGACTTCCTCCTCCTTCTCCAGGATTGGGTATGGCCCAGTCCACTTGTCTTGCAGTGCTGTGGGTGCCGCAGGCTCCAAGAGCCACATCAACTGTCCTGGCTGGTAATCCACCATTGAGGACTTTTGGTCATACCAGTGCTTCACGAGTTCCTGGCTGACCACCAAATTCTTAATCGCCAGGGTTGCAGAGTCCCTTGTCCTTCTGATGCATTCATTCCAACCAAAGATGTCCTTCACTCAAATCGTTTAGGTCACTAGTTCTTTACCTGGGATCTGGGGACACCTGGGAGTCCATAACACCTATACAGGGGGTCTGCGACTGTTTTGAAAAATGAATATTAGCACATTAATTAAGTATCCATACAAAAAAAGCAAAATCGAAAGCTTGAAAACACTCTGAATTTGAAATTGGAAGCTAAACTTTATCTTGGAATCCTTATCTTGATATGTGGAAGCAGCACAAGTACAGCAAACGGAATCTAATCTGGATTATTTTCATCAATTGAAGCAGCACTAATATGCACTGACAAAAAAAGCATCCATTTGGAGCAAAAAGACAGATATTCTAGACGAGTCTAGCATATTGGTTTGTCTTTTAAAAATTAAACAAAATTTTGAAAGGCTCCACCCTACCTTTTAACATTTTGATTGGGGTCATACTTTTTGTTTGTGAATTGAATAAAATATTATAGAACAGTTTTTCGTTTTATTGTTATGGCATATTTGATGATACAATAACGCTACTTTGATTCAAATACGTAATAATTTGTGCATTTTTTTGTAAATATTGTATTGTATAGGCAGGGGTCCCTGGCCCTCAGTAATGATTCAGCAGGGGTCCATAGAAGTCAAAAGGTTAAGAAAAGTTGCTTTTTGGTAAGCAAACATAAGAATTCAATAAGGCCTAATGAAGCATGTCATTGAGCTCTGGCTAGAAGAAACCTCAAACGAATATGGCCATTGTGAGGTAAGCATCACGGAAATGAAAACTTCCAGCTTTGTATCTACTCTCCCTTGCAGCACAAATTCATTTCTGAGCTTGGTTATTCAAGCTTCACCATCCAAGTTCAAACAAAATACAGTTCCCACCATTTCAGAAAAGAAGTGAAAAAACTGGTCTCTCTATTGAAGAAATTATTTGGCTCTGGCAACCTTGCCCTAAGATTTCTAAAGCAATATGTCTGCTGGTACTGTATTCCCATTCCCCCTGAGAAAATGTCCATCTTAGCTGCACCAAGTCAACCAGATCACATGCAGAAATTGGTTGTTCATTTTCTGGAGGACGGCATGGATGTCACTAAGCAATCTACCTTGATACAGTGGACTCAGATTTACGCTCCATCGGATCATTCATTAATTAGTAGCATCATTTTTGAATGGTGATGGCTGACTTTTTGGACAATGTCCAGGTGAAACTTCTGGACACGCCCTTTGATGGGCAGCTCAAGAATCCGTTTGGCAAAAAAGCTGACTCAACCGTTGAGCGGGTCAAGCATAGTAAGGCTGCAACCACAGCATTAAGTATGGCCTCACTTTCAAAACATTTTCACAGCCAATACCATAAATTCTGTTCCTACATTAGTTTATTAAGCAACCGATGATGCATCAGTTTCAACGCCATATTTTCCAGCTCTACTGGGACTGGGATTCAGGCAGGATCAACAGCCAAACGCTTCCACCTCCATCACGGCATCAAAGTCTTTCTGAGCACTCTGCCCTGCAGGATCACATGATGCTAGTTGGAGGTCAGGTGACATAGTTTTTTCACCAGTAGCATGCAATAACAATGCATCAGTGGTCCATCAGCTAATTTCTTCAGGTTATTCTCTGCCATTCCTGAAAAGACTACCACCGGTCCTTCTCCATTCATTCTATTCCTCTCAGTCCTTCCATCCCTGCCCACAGTAAAACATTGGATTATTATTTTGGGTTGGTGACTACTCACATCAAGGAATAATTCCAACCCTTAACGGGTCGAATCCTCAAAGTCACTAAATTAACCTGAGTTCAACCTCCTGGTAGTTATGGCACAAAGCAGACAGGCTTAACTTATCGCAATGAGCAAAGAATTTATGCAGTACTAAAATGCAATGAGAACGAGCTATAGGTCTTTTCTTGAATAAACTGGCAATTCTAATTATCAAATGAGTGTCCCTTACAAAAAACCATTAGGTTTTTAAAAAGAACCCTCACCCGCCAACTTAATTGGTGGCATGCTTCATCATAGGGTTCCCACCCAGGGGCCCGAATGCCTCCTGGGTGTGCTACGACGACTGATTACAGCGGAGCAGGTTTATTTCTTTTGTGTGAACATGATAGATTAAAACTACCTCCAAGATACTAAATTGAGTTATTGTGCAGATCCTGGGGTAGGATTAAAAGATTTGTTTGGGCATATGTGAGCAAGAATTATCTCGTACATCCCTTAAAAATGTGTGAAAGTGCTCAAAAATTTAAATGGTCTGTATGTTTCAGCCAATACTAGCACAATAAGTTGGCTTTCATCAGGACCAAAATCTCAAGCTGAATTTTCAGCCTGAGTTTGTGAAAGTGAACACACACGCTAAGGTGTGCCCAAATGTGGTGAAATTGGACTTACAAATTTTGTCACCATCAGTTCTTTATCTATAAGGGAAAAAAAGAGAGAAAATCAAATGGTTTCATGAAAGTGCGAAACACGGAGGTAGGAGTGCCCCATCCATCATGCACCCTCATATCTGTGCTTTATTTAATGAATATAAGTGATTATGAGTGTGATGATCATTAAACATGTAAAAACATCTTTTTTATAAACACTTGCTGGCAGAGATTGCCAAGGAGTTTTGGCATTTTTGCCTGCAGTACAAGATTTTGGTGATTGAGGATCATCTGTCAGGTCAGTCCAACACAGTTGCTGATTGGAATTCCAGGTTTCTGAGGGACTCCAGCGATTGGAGGTTATTTCCTCCCAGCTTTCCGTGGCTTCAACATCTTTGGGGTCTCTGTCAGATAGACTTATTTGCGTCCTAGCTGAACACTCAGGTCCCTCAGTTTTTCAGTTGGAGGCCAGACACTCTGGCCTTGGCGACCGATGCCTGCCTTCAGGACTAAGGTCAGGTGTTAATGTACGCCTTTCCCCCATTCCTCATGATGCCTTGAGTGGCTGCGCAGGGGCGTCGTCAGGGAGCGAATCTGATTCTGGTGACCCCTCTATGGAGAGTGCAGTCCTTGTTTCCTACTTTATCGGATCTGTCCTGCAACCTTGCAGTGTAACTCCCATTGCTGCAGGACCTTTTGACAGACTCCTTGGGAAATACGCATCCTCTGAATCTTCACCTCATGGCGTGGCGTCTTTCCGGAAATGTTGCTCTCTGCCAGGACTTTCGCAGCAAGCTGAGTGGTTTGGCGTCCAATCTTGGGCCTTCTATACATATATTCGGTACTCTTCTGCATGGCATTGATGGGTCGGTTGGTGTAATCCACAGGGTCTTGATCCTGTGGGGGCCAACCCTCCCAATGTAACCAATTTCTTGTCTTTCTTGGCTGCGGATGGCATGACTTTTTGCTCAATTAATATATTTCGTTCAACCATTTCTGTCGACCATGTTCCTGTAGATGGTAAACCTGTGGGGGAACACCCTTTAGTGTGCAGGGTTATGAAAGTCATTTTGGTTTTGAAGCCTCCTCACTCTCGCTATTCTTGCCTTTGGGATGTCAATGTGGTGCTTCATTTTCTTCAGGATTGGCCAGAGACTGCTTTATTGTCCCATAAGCAATTGTTGGCCAAGTTGACTATTCTATTTTGTTTTTTTAAATGTGTTTATTGACATTTATAATAATGTCATTTACAACCATTTGCTTATAATGCAGTCAAAGGTATACATTGACATATCAATACAATTACTGTGAAAGCAAACAAATGAAACAGTTGACATTTCCGACGTTCCCTTAGGTTAAGGCTTCAAGTGTATAGCGGGTGTATGAGTCACGCTGGTAGGAATAAGAAAAAGAACAACAAAAAAATAAGAAAAGAATATATATAACGAACTAGAAAATGGGGGGAAAAAAACTCCCTAACCTATGTCTGAGGGAGACCGCACATTACTGTCAGTAGGAAATCATGCATAATGGGGAGTATCCGAAGGGGGAGGGCAGAACAGGCATCCCAGAGCCTCCTTCAGGGGTCCGCTGAGCCATTCCCCAGTATGATCAGGGGCAGCCCGGGGGGGCGAAAAGTAACACCCACAGAGGGAAGGGGGAACACCACCAGCCCCAGTCAGCAGACCTGATTGCATCCCCTGGCATGGTGCCAGGTAGGGACTCTCTCAATCTTCTGCTCAGTCAGACCTCTGAGTCCGTCGTGTGTGATGTATCAGGGCCTCCCCCATTCAGGCCATCTTCCTCTGCAGTATGTTCCCATGCATCTACGACCTCTGCTTACAATCCAGCTATGGGTGGCGGCACACCCCCCTGGCCTTCTCTCGTTGCAGCGCTCTCTCCTTTGCTCTTGCCCAGAAAGTCACATCTTTGTCCCAGGCCCCAAAATCAGGACTCACAGTGGCCTTCCAAGACATTGCTATCCGGCGTTTGGCCAACACGAGTGCCAAATCCAAAAATGTATTGCCAACTTTTTTAGTTTGGGTCCTGGAGAATGCACCCAGGAGACAGGTCTCTACTGTGCAAGGCATAGAGCGACCCAAACATATATTTAGCTGGTCAAGCACATTGGTCCAGTAAGTCTGCAGTCAGGGACAACCCCACGTCATGTGACAAAAGTAAGCATCTAAGTGTGCACACAGAGGGCAACTCAGCGCCTCACACCCCGTAAATTGCTCGTAGTTTGTGTGGGGTCAAGTACGTCATGTGGGTGTAATTAAATTGTATGTATTTTAGGAGCGTGTTCCTAGATACCTTGTGGTGATATGTTAGTACCCTGCGATACTCAAGTTCCAGAAGCTTGCGACCCACTACAGCCTCCCATTTGTCTTTACGACCGCTAAAGGGTCCACGCCCCATCCCGCTCAGAGCCCTGTAGAACCAAGTCACCAGATATTGGGCCATACTCAATGTCAGTAGCAGTTGCAGTACCTCGTGAGTCTAGGGTTCATCGTCGTCGTTATCCCACAGGTCCCTAAAGGACCTAGTCAGTGCTTCATATGTCAGGAACTGAACAGGGGGTAGGTCCCTCTGCGTCACCATCTTCTATAGGGGCATCAGGACACTGATGTGGAAACAGTCCCCCACAGCCACAAACCCAGCATCAGTCCAGTCTCCCAATTGAGCCACCGTAAAGTAGGTTGTGGGGTCACTATGTGGAATGCTCACCACTGGCAGGGCAGGGGTGTACAACGGTCTTCCCCCAGTGCGCTGGACACAGTGGCGCCAACAATGGAGGGCAGTCTCCAATAGTGTGTCAGGGCATGGAATTTCCAGTGTGGGATGTAATAGTTTGGCCAATAAAGCACCCTGAGTGGGTACATGGCCAATATGGCCCAGCTCCTCTTGCCGGACACCATCAAGCCATGGGGATATCTATTGAAGCTGGGCTGCCAAAAAGTAAAGTTTGAAGTCAGGGGGCCCCCAGCACTCCCTCTGACGGTAGGTGATGCAGCATAGCCAGGGACACTCTGTGAAGGCCCTCATCCCATATAAGCTCCCTAAGGAGGGAAGAGGGAGACCAACTGTCAGAACCAGGACACCGGTATACGAACTGGGAGGTTAGAAAAAATTAGAGCAACCGTGGGAGCATCACCATTTTGGAAAGGGCAATGCGCGCCATTGGGGGTAGTTTAAATGACTTCCAAAATGATATACTGGATCTGAGAGATCTCAGCGCCATGCCTAAATTGGCCTCTCGCAAATCCACTAGAGCATGGTAGATCTGGATCCCCAGATACTTGAAAGTGGTGGGGTCCCAAGTGAAGTCCTGTAGGGCAGCCAGTGGCCATGGGAAGCCATGCGGGCCAAAAGTAACAGGTCTTAGCAGACTTGACCCAAAAGGGCACCAAAGTCATCCAGGAGTTTCAACATTGGGCCAGTATTGGAGGCCCCATCCGATATGTAAAGTAGCAGGTCATCTGGGAAGAAAAAAACAATATGTTCGGAATCATCCAGGACAATTCTCTTGCCCTGGCCCTCCATCCTCAGCAACTCCGCCAACGGTTCTATCGCTAAGGTGACAAGGAAGGGTGACAGCAGGCATCCCTGACGCGTTCCATGATATATGTCATATCCTTGTGAAATTGTGGTGCCTGTTTAAATTCTCACAGTCAGGTGGGAGTATAACAGTGGCACCCATTTGGGCCATGCTGTGAGAAGTTGGCCTGGTATATGCTGTCCACTAATTAAAGTGGGCACCTTGCACCAGTCCAAACGACCCTTATTGATGATTAGGTTAAAGACAACCTTTATTGAAAGCTATCCTAGTGGTAGCTATGGAGAGCAGCCTTCAGGCTAAGTCTTGAAGGAGTGTGAAGCAGCTTGTTTTACCAGATCATAACCTCCTGAATGACCAAATGAAAGGAGAACCACACAAGGAATATATAAAATATATGTATTTATTACTAAACACTCTCTACTAACCTCTTTATGAGATTAGAGAACAAAGCACACAATATTAAATCACTAGAACGACAATAAATAGCACAGTACACAGTGGGCTCCCGGGGGAGACCAAACTATATACTAAGAAAGTGGTATAAGAACCACGACTTGACTAGACACAGTGCCTAGAGCACGTAGAATCGCTGGGACCCCAAGGAACCACCCAAAGTAGTGACACAGGGGACCCACGGAGGACGGGTGCAGTGTGTAAACACAGGCGCGAGCTCCGTACAACTCTATGGGAAAGTCGCGGTTGGAAATTTAAAGATTAGGGACACTTTGGAGAGGACTTTAAGCAAACCCAGCTAAACATAGAAGGTTCTAAAGCCAGCACCCTTGAGAGTACCGAGGTACCCGTGCTACCTATCCCAGAGGAGCCGGGTGCATAGGGGTCAAGTGATGTCGGAAACCTTCGTCGTTTTCAATGGCGTGTTGCGGAAAAGTGCTGCTGCCGGGAAGATGAAAAGTGTCCGGTGTGATCCAAGCCTGGATAGGAGATGAGAAGAACCTAAAAGCAGAGGGGACAGAGTCTGGGTCACTTCACAGTGACCAGGGGCACGATAGACGAATGCCCACCGATGTCGGGTGTTTTAGGTGAGAAGAGGTGAAGCTTGACTCTGCAGCCACGGGGACCAGGAGATGTCTACGACAACCAAAGTCCAGAGGTGAGCTGTCCCACGAAGGATGTCGAGTGCTGGGGGGTCAGTGTCCGGATTGAACACCAACAAGCCTTGGCAACTGCAACCCACGCAGTCAGAGGAAAGATACTTCTGCGAGGACCAGCAAGGTTCTGGGGACTCTCCAAGCTATGGAGGGTCAGGGCACATCTGGAGCAACCAGGGAAGCCCACAGAAAATCAAAGTTACCTTCACAGGGACCCACAGGCCAACGGACCAGGGATCGCGAAGGGACCTCGAGCTGAATCACCAAATACCAGCCCACGGAACACTCGTGGAGTGCAGGCCAGAAATCTTTGGTGGAATTACTGCTCTGGGTCAGGACTACAAGTAGCCCAAAGCACAGCCTCCGGGATCGCCGAAAAGCATATGCTGCTGCAAATGTACACAGTGCACAGGGGTACGGGTTGCACGGTCCCCACGAGGGATGCAGGCCTCAGAATTGCTGAGAGCACAGATCAACCTCAGAGACTTCGGGAACCCACCTCCTGTGTTGCAGAAATCTTTGAAGTCCTCAGGAGCTCGGGAGATGCAAACCGGTCAGATGCGTTTAGGTGCCTGCTCAGCAGGGGAGTAACTCCTTTACTCCAAGGGAGATTTCTTCAGTCATCCAGCGTCGTGCAGATCGTCGAAGTACTTGGTTTCTGTAGCAGAGTTTAGTCCAGGTAAAATCTAAAGTCCTGTAGTCAGGGGTTCCTACTTTATACCCAAGGAAGGGGTGGGACAAACTCTGGGGACCCACCTATGGGAGGGTCAGGACAGAGGGGTGGCTACACCCATGTCCTTTGTCCAGTTTCACCCCAGAGCAGGAGCAAATGGCTCCTGCAACCGGTTTGAGCTGGACTATGCACAGGGACACCAAATGTGCCCCCAGTGCAGACATCAAAGCACTCTGAGAGTGCACCCACCCAACCCCAATACACTAAAGCCTGTCTGGGAGGTGGTCACACCTCCCTGTGACAGGAAACCTATTGTCAAGCCTTCCCCTGCCAGAGTTTCACCCAGCAGCAGGAGGGCAGACTCATGTCTGTGGCTGGCAGCATCCATTTTGTGATGCCAGGGTCAAGAAAGCTGGTACCGGGTGTACCGGTGTTGTCATATTTCTCCCTCTAGGAGGGTGGAATCATACCTCCCACACCAGTTACTGGTGTGGAGGTATGATTCCAAGGTGTTTGACACCAAACACGACAAGTTTCCATGTAGCCGTTTTAAAGTTAGCATTTACCGCGAGGTTATAATGCACTTAAGTATATATGGTTGGCTGCATCACAAACAACCCCGGAATATAGGTTCCGAAGGCTGCAGAGGGGCTCTGCTCATGGAGGTGCACCCTCTCACATAAAACCCAGCACCCTGCCTTCAGGATTGATAAGGCCTGCCATAGGGGTGACTGATAGGTTTATATGTGCAGTGATATGGAGTAGATATAGTGAACCTATATCTAAGTAAGGGGTGCATGCACCACCTTACACAGGCTGCTGTAGCAGACCTGTTGTGTCATTTTGAATGGTCTCCCAGGGGTGGCATAATACATGCTGCAGCCCCTGAGAGGCCTCTGGGTTACCTATGCCCTGGGTACATAGTATACCATATACTAGGGACTTATAAGGGTACCCCAGAATCCAATCTGGAGTGCACCTAAAGTACATGCAATCAATTTAGGGAGAAAGCAGATAGACTGGGGTCCTGATTAGCAGGATCCCAGTCAAACTAAGTCGAAAACCAGCAAAACACCAGGAAAAAAGTGGGGGTAACCATGCAGTCAGATTCCACCTTCCTACACATGCCGTCCCCAGACCCATGCGGAGCATGACCTTCTCAACTAGATCACAGTGGATCATGTCAAACGCCTTCTCAAGGTCAACTGGCACTATCAAAGCAGCAGGAGTGGCCTGTACACTTTAATTATATATCACATGATAAAGGTGCCACAAGTTAAGTGAGGTGTTTGGCGCAGGTATGAATCCATTCTGGTCCGCTTGTATGAACAGTAGACTTGGGCGGAGCTCATGGAGTTTCACTCCATGGAATTCTGCGGAGTTACCAAAAAACTCAGCTAAATTCTGCAGAGTTCTGTGTGCAGGTGGAGTATTGCTTGGGACGGCCAGTACAATCGCAAATTGAACATTGAATGTTATTTAGTGCATTTCCCTTGTGCTAAAACTAAACACTGGCAGATCAAGTGTCAATAGGGACATAAAGGTGACTCAACAGCTGTAGCTGAGGGAAATCGTTGCTGCACAGTCTTGCAGGAAGAACATCACCCACCCACACCACACGGGGTACTGCGGAGGCCCCGCTTAAACTTGTACTGCACTGTGAATAGCCCAAAATTTCAGAAATGCAAAGCATCCTTCACAGCAACCTCAGCACAAGCGAGGCCTGCAGTGTGGTGGCAGCCCAAAGATGTGTATATCTAAACAGACAGGGTGCTGCTAATGCTAATATCACGCCCAGGTCTGTGCCTACAAACACATAAAGCTGCCGCAGCCGCCAACTCACATACTTATTTACAGAAACCAGACCGCGGCCGCACATAGTGCTTACACAGAGAAGCAATGCCCCTGCTCCATCAAAAACACCTCCAGAACAGTCACTCCATCAGGAGCAAAATAGCTCCAGAATCCATCCAACGGGGCGAAACACCTTCAGCTTCCTCCTCATCTGGAGCAATGCACTTCCAGATCATACTTGCAGAACCAAAAACCTTTCTACAGCTCTCGTGCTGAACTAAAACACATTTACAGTCCCTCAACGCTTGCCCAAAACACCTCTACTACACCCCCCCAAAATGAGTGATAAAAATACCTCTACAACCAGCCCCCTGTGCCTGACAAAAAATACTATAGAATGCAAAGAAATAAAACAGACTGGATTAGCTACTTACTGTGGAACAGGACACCAGGAGGATCCTCAAAACAGCCTAACCAGGCACCGCAGTCATCCTCCTTCTGGGCCAGACATATCCAGCCGCAAATACTCAAACCCATGGTAGTCCAATTCCTTCACAAGAGAAATCCTCATCTTGGTGCTATGTACCTTCGGCACAATCAAACCCCTCCAGGTACTAACTGCATATCCGCAGACACACCTGTCATAGTCCAACTTTGGTGCTCCTCCACCGCCTACATGGAGGAGGGGTCAAAGGACCCGCACAGGCCCATGTCCGGCTCCATTGCCCTTCTCTGCCTCAATCACCCTCGTCTCCAGCGCGGCCTGCACCGCCTGCCCTCAGGCACATTCCTTGTTATTATGAATGACACTGCCCCGCAACATCACCAGCGCTCCTCCAACAAAAACAACAGAGGAGACCCGCACATGCACTTGTGTCTCATCACGCCCGCCCCTCCTGCAGGCCCTTTGCTTCTGGAAGCAGCTCGTGCAGCTGTATAGATTAGTGTATAGTGACAGGGGTTGGCGAATGGGGATGGAAGGGCGAGGTGTCTGGTTTAGTGTGCCTGTCAACTCTGCTCCGCTGATGGGTGGCGGAGTTTTGCAGAACACTGTGCTCTAAGCGGAGCGCCAAAAACTTAGTGAACTCCACCGGTGGAGCGGAGTTCACTGCACATCCCTAACAGCTGCATATGCTGCAGCAGTCTAGTCGCAAGGACCTTACTGAGGATTTTGAAATCCATGTACCGGATGGATAATGGGGGGGATTCCATAATGGGAGGCTCAGTAGATTTGGACTTGGTGAGTGGGACCACTATTGCTTCCCTGGTCGAGGCCGGAAGGGTCCCCAAGTCAAAATATTTGGCATACACTGCTGCTAGTTTGGGGGCTAATAGCCCTAGGTGCGTCACATAGAACTCAGCAGGTAAGCCGTCTAGAACTGGGGTCTTGTCTGTGGCCATGTCTTAGATGGCGTCCCTAATTTCCTGAGGCGTCACTGGGTTCCCCAATTCCTATATCGCTCCTGGAGGCAAGGTCTGGAGTGGGAGGCGGCTCAAGAAGGCACCCACCTTCTCAGTGTGTGCTGGTTCTAGGCATTGGTAGAGACACACATAATAATCCCCAAAGGCCGCATTGATGGCCTTTGGAGAGAACAGCGTCTCTCCATCCGATGATAGTAATCGGGTGATGGGGGGGCTCAGTTCTCTGGCTTGATTAGCCAACCCCAAAGTCTACTAGCCCTGCCCTCCTTCTCATGTGCCCTAGTAACATAGTCTTTATAGTTGTGGTGTCATAAACGTTCCAAAATTGCACAGTATTGTTTCTTTGAAGCTGTAGTCGCAGAGGAGCCACCGGGTCAGTCCCCAGGGGCATTGTCGCAGTAATGTAGCTCCTTGTCTAGGAGTCGCAATTCCCCATCTAATTCTGTCCTAATGCCCACTGAGCTACCCAGGCAGTGCCCATGGACCACCACTTTGAGGGCCTCCCATTCGACCCGGATGCTGTGCTTTGGTTGTCCTCAGAGTATGTTCCTATTGCCGCACACAGGGAGTCTCTATACAGTGCATCCTCCAGAACCTGCGGATGTAGCCATCATGTAGGGATCTCCGGGCGCTCAAGACAAGGGCCAGTAGGAGAGGGCTGTGATCCGAAACCGTGTGTCCCAAATATTCCGTCCTTGTTGTAGGAAGCTGACTTTTTATGTAGTGTACCAAAATGAGGTACACTATGTAGAAATTCCAGGCGACCCTAATTGGTTTACAGGAGTTAAATTAATAATCCCAAATGCTCTCTTTGTGGAAGTGTGGGGAGCAGTTTAGGCATATCATAGGGTTGTGTTAAGCATTTGTTGCACACACAGAGTCAATAAATGAGATACACAATCAAGAAGAAGCTCAAGACCAATTTAGAAAAATAACACAGATTTGTATATAATTTTTGACACCAAAATCAGCAGAATCAGGTAAGTACTTTAAATGTTATGGATTTTTACAGGTAAAACAGTATAAAATCACAGCTGTC
The DNA here is from genome assembly GCA_963921515.1 of Calotriton arnoldi. Taxonomy (NCBI): domain Eukaryota; kingdom Metazoa; phylum Chordata; class Amphibia; order Caudata; family Salamandridae; genus Calotriton; species Calotriton arnoldi. Next base: position 40,105 of record CAWUFW010024181.1, read on the forward strand.
AGATTTGAGGTATGAGCCTCGTTGCGGTAATGTTATCCTATGAGATAAACATTCACTGCAGCACACTTAAAAATTATTCTCAGGGTTACTCCTCTGGATTGAAGGTGCTTAGGAGCCAATGTCCAAAGAACCACCAGCAGTTCAGATTTACCTGCTCTGGGTGTGTCCGGGTGCAGAGGTGCTGGTCGTGATGGTAGCCTCAAACGCTACCCGTTAAAGTCAATGGAGAAACCTGTAACAAGAAAAAGGCTCCAAGTGGGGACTTGGGGACAAGTCCGGCAGAACCCAAAGGGGGGCTCAGCTCTTAAGGGTTTCTGGAGCAAGGGGGCACCGTCGGTTGACTTAGACTAGGGCTGGGGCTTTGGTGCAGAGGTGCTTTGTCCAGCGGGCTGCTTCCTTTGGAGGCTCTACCTTCTTGAGGTCGACCTGGTGATGGGAGCAAACCAGGATAGTAAAGCCACTCTCTATGCTGGCCTCAGTGATGCTGATGTCCCTCATCAGTAGGTCGGTCTTATCAGGGTTGGTGTCCGGACTGGACACTTAACAAGCCTTGGCTGCTGCAAGGGCTCCGGTACCCAGTGTATCGGTGCTGGAGGGTCTAGCGGCTTGAAACTTGCTGGGGAGACGGGGCTGACCTCTGGGAGCCACAAAGACCTTCTGCTGAGGTACTGCTTCCTTGGCAGACCCTGTGGTCAGCGGAACAGTGTACTGGGCAGATGGGGTGGGTGCCTTCAGATTGCAGGGAAGTGGCTCTTCCACTTCAAGGGAGATGCTGACTTGTTGGCGAAGTGCTGGAAGCCCTCCAAGGCTTTAGGAGGATGCACAGCTGCAATTGTTGGGGCAGCAGGCAGGGAGTGTTTTGCACCAAATCTGGGGCTAGTCAACAGTTCTTGTGTTTGTGACTCTTCTTGGCCCTTCCTCTGTTCCCAGTAGACAAATCTGAGTTCCTGGTGTCAGGGGCCACCTAAATACTGCATTTAGGGACATTAAGGGGAGTGTAATGTAGTAGCCAATGGGCTCCCTACCCCTGGGGTGTCTACACCCCTTATATGACCACTTCCTGGGGAGAGTGGGCATAAATATGACCCAGAGTTCCTAGTTGCACCTAAAACAAGATGGCGAAACCCTTCTTCGCGTGTCCACTTCAGGTGGCCCACCTTAGGGGTGTGCCTAGCTTAATAGGGCAACCCACCTACTTACTAGCTAATTTTCCCACCTACTCTGGTGCCAGATGAGCCCCAGGGCAGGAGTTGGCATCTTCCAGCTCTGGGGGAATGCAGGGTCACATATCAAAGGCAATAGCGGCTTTGAAACCTTTGGCCTTGGTATGCTAATTCACTAGCGATCCTGCTGGAGGAGGTGTGATCACCTTCCTCCAGAGCAGGCATTGTTCCTGACCTCTGACAGCATTGGCTCTCCCAAACCGGGGGTCAGAAACTCATCTGTGGTGGCAGGCTGGAAGAGTCCAGTCAGCCAGCACACTAAATGACTGTTAGGTTTCAGGGGGTCCCTCTAAGGTGCTCTCTGTATTGATGTCATAATAAATTCGTGTTACAGCAAATAAATGATGGACGGAATGCTGACAATGCAAACATTCTCCCCCAGTCAAAAGATCTGGGTTAAATCCATCGTTCTTTTGCCCACTACGCCACCCCAGTTTGGACCCAGCCATATGCAAATCAGTCTTGACCCTGTGCCCCATGGGAACAGTCCAGACCGAACTGCCAGGCCAGGTCCTCCCTGGACCGGAAACAAGCATCCTGGGACCGGTTTCAGGGTATGTCACCCTTCTTCAGCCAGGCTAGCTTGAATCCAGTGGCACAGTGAGCAAGGGACCCACGTCTGGGCATACCCATCCCACTTAGGGCGAAAAGTGTTACAGCAAACAAATGATGGACGGAATGCTGACAATGCAAACATTCTCCCCCAGTCAAAAGATCTGGGTTAAATCCATCGTTCTTTTGCCCACTACGCCACCCCAGTTTGGACCCAGCCATATGCAAATCAGTCTTGACCCTGTGCCCCATGGGAACAGTCCAGACCGGACTGCCAGGCCAGGTCCTCCCTGGACCGGAAACAAGCATCCTGGGACCGGTTTCAGGGTATGTCACCCTTCTTCAGCCAGGCTAGCTTGAATCCAGTGGCACAGTGAGCAAGGGACCCACGTCTGGGCATACCCATCCCACTTAGGGCGAAAAGTGTTACAGCAAACAAATGATGGACGGAATGCTGACAATGCAAACATTCTCCCCCAGTCAAAAGATCTGGGTTAAATCCATCGTTCTTTTGCCCACTACGCCACCCCAGTTTGGACCCAGCCATATGCAAATCAGTCTTGACCCTGTGCCCCATGGGAACAGTCCAGACCAAACTGCCTGGCCAGGTCCTCCCTGGACCGGAAACAAGCATCCTGGGACCGGTTTCAGGGTATGTCACCCTTCTTCAGCCAGGCTAGCTTGAATCCAGTGGCACAGTGAGCAAGGGACCCACGTCTGGGCATACCCATCCCACTTAGGGCAAAAAGTGTTACAGCAAACAAATGATGGACGGAATGCTGACAATGCAAACATTCTCCCCCAGTCAAAAGATCTGGGTTAAATCCATCGTTCTTTTGCCCACTACGCCACCCCAGTTTGGACCCAGCCATATGCAAATCAGTCTTGACCATGTGCCCCATGGGAACAGTCCAGATCGAACTGCCAGGCCCTCCCTGGACCGGAAACAAGCATCCTGGGACCGGTTTCAGGGTATGTCACCCTTCTTCAGCCAGGCTAGCTTGAATCCAGTGGCACAGTGAGCAAGGGACCCACGTCTAGGCATACCCATCCCACTTAGGGCAAAAAGTGTTACAGCAAACAAATGATGGACGGAATGCTGACAATGCAAACATTCTCCCCCAGTCAAAAGATCTGGGTTAAATCCATCGTTCTTTTGCCCACTACGCCACCCCAGTTTGGACCCAGCCATATGCAAACCAGTCTTGACCCTGTGCCCCATGGGAACAGTCCAGACCGAACTGCCAGGCCAGGTCCTCAATGGACTGGAAACAAGCATCCTGGGACCGGTTTCAGGGTATGTCACCCTTCTTCAGCCAGGCTAGCTTGAATCCAGTGGCACAGTGAGCAAGGGACCCACGTCTGGGCATACCCATCCCACTTAGGGCAAAAAGTGTTACAGCAAACAAATGATGGACGGAATGCTGACAATGCAAACATTCTCCCCAGTCAAAAGATCTGGGTTAAATCCATCGTTCTTTTGCCCACTACGCCACCCCAGTTTGGACCCAGCCATATGCAAATCAGTCTTGACCCTGTGCCCCATGGGAACAGTCCAGACTGAACTGCCAGGCCAGGTCCTCCCTGGACCGGAAACAAGCATCCTGGGACCGGTTTCAGGGTATGTCACCCTTCTTCAGCCAGGCTAGCTTGAATCCAGTGGCACAGTGAGCAAGGGACCCACGTCTGGGCATACCCATCCCACTTAGGGCGAAAAGTGTTACAGCAAACAAATGATGGACGGAATGCTGACAATGCAAACATTCTCCCCCAGTCAAAAGATCTGGGTTAAATCCATCGTTCTTTTGCCCACTACGCCACCCCAGTTTGGACCCGGTCATATGCAAATCAGTCTTGACCATGTGCCCCATGGGAACAGTCCAGACCGAACTGCCGGGCCAGGTCCTCCCTGGACCGGAAACAAGCATCCTGGGACCGGTTTCAGGGTATGTCACCCTTCTTCAGCCAGGCTAGCTTGAATCCAGTGGCACAGTGAGCAAGGGACCCACGTCTGGGCATACCCATCCCACTTAGGGCAAAAAGTGTTACAGCAAACAAATGATGGACGGAATGCTGACAATGCAAACATTCTCCCCCAGTCAAAAGATCTGGGTTAAATCCATCGTTCTTTTGCCCACTACGCCACCCCAGTTTGGACCCAGCCATATGCAAATCAGTCTTGACCCTGTGCCCCATGGGAACAGTCCAGACTGAACTGCCAGGCCAGGTCCTCCCTGGACCGGAAACAAGCATCCTGGGACCGGTTTCAGGGTATGTCACCCTTCTTCAGCCAGGCTAGCTTGAATCCAGTGGCACAGTGAGCAAGGGACCCACGTCTGGGCATACCCATCCCACTTAGGGCGAAAAGTGTTACAGCAAACAAATGATGGACGGAATGCTGACAATGCAAACATTCTCCCCCAGTCAAAAGATCTGGGTTAAATCCATCGTTCTTTTGCCCACTACGCCACCCCAGTTTGGACCCAGCCATATGCAAATCAGTCTTGACCCTGTGCCCCATGGGAACAGTCCAGACCGAACTGCCAGGCCAGGTCCTCCCTGGACCGGAAACAAGCATCCTGGGACCGGTTTCAGGGTATGTCACCCTTCTTCAGCCAGGCTAGCTTGAATCCAGTGGCACAGTGAGCAAGGGACCCACGTCTGGGCATACCCATCCCACTTAGGGCGAAAAGTGTTACAGCAAACAAATGATGGACGGAATGCTGACAATGCAAACATTCTCCCCCAGTCAAAAGATCTGGGTTAAATCCATCGTTCTTTTGCCCACTACGCCACCTCAGTTTGGACCCAGCCATATGCAAATCAGTCTTGACCCTGTGCCCCATGGGAACAGTCCAGACCGAACTGCCAGGCCAGGTCCTCCCTGGACCGGAATCAAGCATCCTGGGACCGGTTTCAGGGTATGTCACCCTTCTTCAGCCAGGCTAGCTTGAATCCAGTGGCACAGTGAGCAAGGGACCCACGTCTGGGCATACCCATCCCACTTAGGGCGAAAAGTGTTACAGCAAACAAATGATGGACGGAATGCTGACAATGCAAACATTCTCCCCCAGTCAAAAGATCTGGGTTAAATCCATCGTTCTTTTGCCCACTACGCCACCCCAGTTTGGACCCAGCCATATGCAAATCAGTCTTGACCCTGTGCCCCATGGGAACAGTCCAGACCGAACTGCCAGGCCAGGTCCTCCCTGGACCGGAAACAAGCATCCTGGGACCGGTTTCAGGGTATGTCACCCTTCTTCAGCCAGGCTAGCTTGAATCCAGTGGCACAGTGAGCAAGGGACCCACGTCTGGGCATACCCATCCCACTTAGGGCGAAAAGTGTTACAGCAAACAAATGATGGACGGAATGCTGACAATGCAAACATTCTCCCCCAGTCAAAAGATCTGGGTTAAATCCATCGTTCTTTTGCCCACTACGCCACCCCAGTTTGGACCCAGCCATATGCAAATCAGTCTTGACCATGTGCCCCATGGGAACAGTCCAGACCGAACTGCCAGGCCAGGTCCTCCCTGGACCGGAAACAAGCATCCTGGGACCGGTTTCAGGGTATGTCACCCTTCTTCAGCCAGGCTAGCTTGAATCCAGTGGCACAGTGAGCAAGGGACCCACGTCTGGGCATACCCATCCCACTTAGGGCAAAAAGTGTTACAGCAAACAAATGATGGACGGAATGCTGACAATGCAAACATTCTCCCCCAGTCAAAAGATCTGGGTTAAATCCATCGTTCTTTTGCCCACTACGCCACCCCAGTTTGGACCCAGCCATATGCAAACCAGTCTTGACCCTGTGCCCCATGGGAACAGTCCAGACCGAACTGCCAGGCCAGGTCCTCCCTGGACCGGAAACAAGCATCCTGGGACCGGTTTCAGGGTATGTCACCCTTCTTCAGCCAGGCTAGCTTGAATCCAGTGGCACAGTGAGCAAGGGACCCACGTCTGGGCATACCCATCCCACTTAGGGCGAAAAGTGTTACAGCAAACAAATGATGGACGGAATGCTGACAATGCAAACATTCTCCCCAGTCAAAAGATCTGGGTTAAATCCATCGTTCTTTTGCCCACTACGCCACCCCAGATTGGACCCAGCCATATGCAAATCAGTCTTGACCATGTGCCCCATGGGAACAGTCCAGATCAAACTGCCGGACCAGGTCATCCCTGGACCGGAAACAAGCATCCTGGGACCGGTTTCAGGGTATGTCACCCTTCTTCAGCCAGGCTAGCTTGAATCCAGTGGCACAGTGAGCAAGGGACCCACGTCTGGGCATACCCATCCCACTTAGGGCGAAAAGTGTTACAGCAAACAAATGATGGACAGAATGCTGACAATGCAAACATTCTCCCCCAGTCAAAAGATCTGGGTTAAATCCATCGTTCTTTTGCCCACTACGCCACCCCAGTTTGGACCCAGCCATATGCAAATCAGTCTTGACCCTGTGCCCCATGGGAACAGTCCAGACCGAACTGCCAGGCCAGGTCCTCCCTGGACCGGAAACAAGCATCCTGGGACCGGTTTCAGGGTATGTCACCCTTCTTCAGCCAGGCTAGCTTGAATCCAGTGGCACAGTGAGCAAGGGACCCACGTCTGGGCATACCCATCCCACTTAGGGCAAAAAGTGTTACAGCAAACAAATGATGGACGGAATGCTGACAATGCAAACATTCTCCCCCAGTCAAAAGATCTGGGTTAAATCCATCGTTCTTTTGCCCACTACGCCACCCCAGTTTGGACCCAGCCATATGCAAATCAGTCTTGACCATGTGCCCCATGGGAACAGTCCAGACCGAACTGCCAGGCCAGGTCCTCCCTGGACCGGAAACAAGCATCCTGGGACCGGTTTCAGGGTATGTCACCCTTCTTCAGCCAGGCTAGCTTGAATCCAGTGGCACAGTGAGCAAGGGACCCACGTCTGGGCATACCCATCCCACTTAGGGCAAAAAGTGTTACAGCAAACAAATGATGGACGGAATGCTGACAATGCAAACATTCTCCCCCAGTCAAAAGATCTGGGTTAAATCCATCGTTCTTTTGCCCACTACGCCACCCCAGTTTGGACCCAGCCATATGCAAACCAGTCTTGACCCTGTGCCCCATGGGAACAGTCCAGACCGAACTGCCAGGCCAGGTCCTCCCTGGACCGGAAACAAGCATCCTGGGACCGGTTTCAGGGTATGTCACCCTTCTTCAGCCAGGCTAGCTTGAATCCAGTGGCACAGTGAGCAAGGGACCCACGTCTGGGCATACCCATCCCACTTAGGGCAAAAAGTGTTACAGCAAACAAATGATGGACGGAATGCTGACAATGCAAACATTCTCACACAGTCAAAAGATCTGGGTTAAATCCATCGTTCTTTTGCCCACTACGCCACCCCAGTTCGGACCCAGCCATATGCAAATCAGTCTTGACCCTGTGCCCCATGGGAACAGTCCAGACTGAACTGCCAGGCCAGGTCCTCCCTGGACCGGAAACAAGCATCCTGGGACCGGTTTCAGGGTATGTCACCCTTCTTCAGCCAGGCTAGCTTGAATCCAGTGGCACAGTGAGCAAGGGACCCATGTCTGGGCATACCCATCCCACTTAGGGCGAAAAGTGTTACAGCAAACAAATGATGGACGGAATGCTGACAATGCAAACATTCTCCCCCAGTCAAAAGATCTGGGTTAAATCCATCGTTCTTTTGCCCACTACGCCACCCCAGTTTGGACCCAGCCATATGCAAATCAGTCTTGACCCTGTGCCCCATGGGAACAGACCAGACCGAACTGCCAGGCCAGGTCCTCCCTGGACCGGAAACAAGCATCCTGGGACCGGTTTCAGGGTATGTCACCCTTCTTCAGCCAGGCTAGCTTGAATCCAGTGGCACAGTGAGCAAGGGACCCACGTCTGGGCATACCCATCCCACTTAGGGCGAAAAGTGTTACAGCAAACAAATGATGGACGGAATGCTGACAATGCAAACATTCTCCCCCAGTCAAAAGATCTGGGTTAAATCCATCGTTCTTTTGCCCACTACGCCACCCCAGTTTGGACCCAGCCATATGCAAATCAGTCTTGACCATGTGCCCCATGGGAACAGTCCAGACCGAACTGCCAGGCCAGGTCCTCCCTGGACCGGAAACAAGCATCCTGGGACCGGTTTCAGGGTATGTCACCCTTCTTCAGCCAGGCTAGCTTGAATCCAGTGGCACAGTGAGCAAGGGTCCCACGTCTGGGCATACCCATCCCACTTAGGGCGAAAAGTGTTACAGCAAACAAATGATGGACGGAATGCTGACAATGCAAACATTCTCCCCCAGTCAAAAGATCTGGGTTAAATCCATCGTTCTTTTGCCCACTACGCCACCCCAGTTTGGACCCAGCCATATGCAAATCAGTCTTGACCCTGTGCCCCATGGGAACAGTCCAGACCGAACTGCCAGGCCAGGTCCTCCCTGGACCGGAAACAAGCATCCTGGGACCGGTTTCAGGGTATGTCACCCTTCTTCAGCCAGGCTAGCTTGAATCCAGTGGCACAGTGAGCAAGGGACCCACGTCTGGGCATACCCATCCCACTTAGGGCAAAAAGTGTTACAGCAAACAAATGATGGACGGAATGCTGACAATGCAAACATTCTCCCCCAGTCAAAAGATCTGGGTTAAATCCATCGTTCTTTTGCCCACTACGCCACCCCAGTTTGGACCCAGCCATATGCAAATCAGTCTTGACCATGTGCCCCATGGGAACAGTCCAGACCGAACTGCCAGGCCAGGTCCTCCCTGGACCGGAAACAAGCATCCTGGGACCGGTTTCAGGGTATGTCACCCTTCTTCAGCCAGGCTAGCTTGAATCCAGTGGCACAGTGAGCAAGGGACCCACGTCTGGGCATACCCATCCCACTTAGGGCGAAAAGTGTTACAGCAAACAAATGATGGACGGAATGCTGACAATGCAAACATTCTCCCCCAGTCAAAAGATCTGGGTTAAATCCATCGTTCTTTTGCCCACTACGCCACCCCAGTTTGGACCCAGCCATATGCAAATCAGTCTTGACCCTGTGCCCCATGGGAACAGTCCAGACCGAACTGCCAGGCCAGGTCCTCCCTGGACCGGAAACAAGCATCCTGGGACCGGTTTCAGGGTATGTCACCCTTCTTCAGCCAGGCTAGCTTGAATCCAGTGGCACAGTGAGCAAGGGACCCACGTCTGGGCATACCCATCCCACTTAGGGCAAAAAGTGTTACAGCAAACAAATGATGGACGGAATGCTGACAATGCAAACATTCTCCCCCAGTCAAAAGATCTGGGTTAAATCCATCGTTCTTTTGCCCACTACGCCACCCCAGTTTGGACCCAGCCATATGCAAATCAGTCTTGACCATGTGCCCCATGGGAACAGTCCAGACCGAACTGCCAGGCCAGGTCCTCCCTGGACCGGAAACAAGCATCCTGGGACCGGTTTCAGGGTATGTCACCCTTCTTCAGCCAGGCTAGCTTGAATCCAGTGGCACAGTGAGCAAGGGACCCACGTCTGGGCATACCCATCCCACTTAGGGCAAAAAGTGTTACAGCAAACAAATGATGGACGGAATGCTGACAATGCAAACATTCTCCCCCAGTCAAAAGATCTGGGTTAAATCCATCGTTCTTTTGCCCACTACGCCACCCCAGTTTGGACCCAGCCATATGCAAACCAGTCTTGACCCTGTGCCCCATGGGAACAGTCCAGACCGAACTGCCAGGCCAGGTCCTCCCTAGACCGGAAACAAGCATCCTGGGACCGGTTTCAGGGTATGTCACCCTTCTTCAGCCAGGCTAGCTTGAATCCAGTGGCACAGTGAGCAAGGGACCCACGTCTGGGCATACCCATCCCACTTAGGGCGAAAAGTGTTACAGCAAACAAATGATGGACGGAATGCTGACAATGCAAACATTCTCCCCCAGTCAAAAGATCTGGGTTAAATCCATCGTTCTTTTGCCCACTACGCCACCCCAGTTTGGACCCAGCCATATGCAAATCAGTCTTGACCCTGTGCCCCATGGGAACAGTCCAGACCGAACTGCCAGGCCAGGTCCTCCCTGGACCGGAAACAAGCATCCTGGGACCGGTTTCAGGGTATGTCACCCTTCTTCAGCCAGGCTAGCTTGAATCCAGTGGCACAGTGAGCAAGGGACCCACGTCTGGGCATACCCATCCCACTTAGGGCAAAAAGTGTTACAGCAAACAAATGATGGACGGAATGCTGACAATGCAAACATTCTCCCCCAGTCAAAAGATCTGGGTTAAATCCATCGTTCTTTTGCCCACTACGCCACCCCAGTTTGGACCCAGCCATATGCAAATCAGTCTTGACCATGTGCCCCATGGGAACAGTCCAGACCGAACTGCCAGGCCAGGTCCTCCCTGGACCGGAAACAAGCATCCTGGGACCGGTTTCAGGGTATGTCACCCTTCTTCAGCCAGGCTAGCTTGAATCCAGTGGCACAGTGAGCAAGGGACCCACGTCTGGGCATACCCATCCCACTTAGGGCGAAAAGTGTTACAGCAAACAAATGATGGACGGAATGCTGACAATGCAAACATTCTCCCCCAGTCAAAAGATCTGGGTTAAATCCATCGTTCTTTTGCCCACTACGCCACCCCAGTTTGGACCCAGCCATATGCAAATCAGTCTTGACCCTGTGCCCCATGGGAACAGTCCAGACCGAACTGCCAGGCCAGGTCCTCCCTGGACCGGAAACAAGCATCCTGGGACCGGTTTCAGGGTATGTCACCCTTCTTCAGCCAGGCTAGCTTGAATCCAGTGGCACAGTGAGCAAGGGACCCACGTCTGGGCATACCCATCCCACTTAGGGCGAAAAGTGTTACAGCAAACAAATGATGGACGGAATGCTGACAATGCAAACATTCTCCCCCAGTCAAAAGATCTGGGTTAAATCCATCGTTCTTTTGCCCACTACGCCACCCCAGTTTGGACCCAGCCATATGCAAATCAGTCTTGACCATGTGCCCCATGGGAACAGTCCAGACCGAACTGCCAGGCCAGGTCCTCCCTGGACCGGAAACAAGCATCCTGGGACCGGTTTCAGGGTATGTCACCCTTCTTCAGCCAGGCTAGCTTGAATCCAGTGGCACAGTGAGCAAGGGACCCACGTCTGGGCATACCCATCCCACTTAGGGCAAAAAGTGTTACAGCAAACAAATGATGGACGGAATGCTGACAATGCAAACATTCTCCCCCAGTCAAAAGATCTGGGTTAAATCCATCGTTCTTTTGCCCACTACGCCACCCCAGTTTGGACCCAGCCATATGCAAATCAGTCTTGACCCTGTGCCCCATGGGAACAGTCCAGACTGAACTGCCAGGCCAGGTCCTCCCTGGACCGGAAACAAGCATCCTGGGACCGGTTTCAGGGTATGTCACCCTTCTTCAGCCAGGCTAGCTTGAATCCAGTGGCACAGTGAGCAAGGGACCCACGTCTGGGCATACCCATCCCACTTAGGGCGAAAAGTGTTACAGCAAACAAATGATGGACGGAATGCTGACAATGCAAACATTCTCCCCCAGTCAAAAGATCTGGGTTAAATCCATCGTTCTTTTGCCCACTACGCCACCCCAGTTTGGACCCAGCCATATGCAAATCAGTCTTGACCCTGTGCCCCATGGGAACAGTCCAGACCGAACTGCCAGGCCAGGTCCTCCCTGGACCGGAAACAAGCATCCTGGGACCGGTTTCAGGGTATGTCACCCTTCTTCAGCCAGGCTAGCTTGAATCCAGTGGCACAGTGAGCAAGGGACCCACGTCTGGGCATACCCATCCCACTTAGGGCGAAAAGTGTTACAGCAAACAAATGATGGACGGAATGCTGACAATGCAAACATTCTCCCCCAGTCAAAAGATCTGGGTTAAATCCATCGTTCTTTTGCCCACTACGCCACCCCAGTTTGGACCCAGCCATATGCAAATCAGTCTTGACCATGTGCCCCATGGGAACAGTCCAGACCGAACTGCCAGGCCAGGTCCTCCCTGGACCGGAAACAAGCATCCTGGGACCGGTTTCAGGGTATGTCACCCTTCTTCAGCCAGGCTAGCTTGAATCCAGTGGCACAGTGAGCAAGGGACCCACGTCTGGGCATACCCATCCCACTTAGGGCGAAAAGTGTTACAGCAAACAAATGATGGACGGAATGCTGACAATGCAAACATTCTCCCCCAGTCAAAAGATCTGGGTTAAATCCATCGTTCTTTTGCCCACTACGCCACCCCAGTTTGGACCCAGCCATATGCAAATCAGTCTTGACCCTGTGCCCCATGGGAACAGTCCAGACCGAACTGCCAGGCCAGGTCCTCCCTGGACCGGAAACAAGCATCCTGGGACCGGTTTCAGGGTATGTCACCCTTCTTCAGCCAGGCTAGCTTGAATCCAGTGGCACAGTGAGCAAGGGACCCACGTCTGGGCATACCCATCCCACTTAGGGCAAAAAGTGTTACAGCAAACAAATGATGGACGGAATGCTGACAATGCAAACATTCTCCCCCAGTCAAAAGATCTGGGTTAAATCCATCGTTCTTTTGCCCACTACGCCACCCCAGTTTGGACCCAGCCATATGCAAATCAGTCTTGACCATGTGCCCCATGGGAACAGTCCAGACCGAACTGCCAGGCCAGGTCCTCCCTGGACCGGAAACAAGCATCCTGGGACCGGTTTCAGGGTATGTCACCCTTCTTCAGCCAGGCTAGCTTGAATCCAGTGGCACAGTGAGCAAGGGACCCACGTCTGGGCATACCCATCCCACTTAGGGCAAAAAGTGTTACAGCAAACAAATGATGGACGGAATGCTGACAATGCAAACATTCTCCCCCAGTCAAAAGATCTGGGTTAAATCCATCGTTCTTTTGCCCACTACGCCACCCCAGTTTGGACCCAGCCATATGCAAACCAGTCTTGACCCTGTGCCCCATGGGAACAGTCCAGACCGAACTGCCAGGCCAGGTCCTCCCTGGACCGGAAACAAGCATCCTGGGACCGGTTTCAGGGTATGTCACCCTTCTTCAGCCAGGCTAGCTTGAATCCAGTGGCACAGTGAGCAAGGGACCCACGTCTGGGCATACCCATCCCACTTAGGGCGAAAAGTGTTACAGCAAACAAATGATGGACGGAATGCTGACAATGCAAACATTCTCCCCCAGTCAAAAGATCTGGGTTAAATCCATCGTTCTTTTGCCCACTACGCCACCCCAGTTTGGACCCAGCCATATGCAAATCAGTCTTGACCATGTGCCCCATGGGAACAGTCCAGACCGAACTGCCAGGCCAGGTCCTCCCTGGACCGGAAACAAGCATCCTGGGACCGGTTTCAGGGTATGTCACCCTTCTTCTAGCCAGGCTAGCTTGAATCCAGTGGCACAGTGAGCAAGGGACCCACGTCTGGGCATACCCATCCCACTTAGGGCGAAAAGTGTTACAGCAAACAAATGATGGACGGAATGCTGACAATGCAAACATTCTCCCCCAGTCAAAAGATCTGGGTTAAATCCATCGTTCTTTTGCCCACTACGCCACCCCAGTTTGGACCCAGCCATATGCAAACCAGTCTTGACCCTGTGCCCCATGGGAACAGTCCAGACCGAACTGCCAGGCCAGGTCCTCCCTGGACCGGAAACAAGCATCCTGGGACCGGTTTCAGGGTATGTCACCCTTCTTCAGCCAGGCTAGCTTGAATCCAGTGGCACAGTGAGCAAGGGACCCACGTCTGGGCATACCCATCCCACTTAGGGCGAAAAGTGTTACAGCAAACAAATGATGGACGGAATGCTGACAATGCAAACATTCTCCCCCAGTCAAAAGATCTGGGTTAAATCCATCGTTCTTTTGCCCACTACGCCACCCCAGTTTGGACCCAGCCATATGCAAATCAGTCTTGACCCTGTGCCCCATGGGAACAGTCCAGACTGAACTGCCAGGCCAGGTCCTCCCTGGACCGGAAACAAGCATCCTGGGACCGGTTTCAGGGTATGTCACCCTTCTTCAGCCAGGCTAGCTTGAATCCAGTGGCACAGTGAGCAAGGGACCCACGTCTGGGCATACCCATCCCACTTAGGGCAAAAAGTGTTACAGCAAACAAATGATGGACGGAATGCTGACAATGCAAACATTCTCCCCCAGTCAAAAGATCTGGGTTAAATCCATCGTTCTTTTGCCCACTACGCCACCCCAGTTTGGACCCAGCCATATGCAAACCAGTCTTGACCCTGTGCCCCATGGGAACAGTCCAGACCGAACTGCCAGGCCAGGTCCTCCCTGGACCGGAAACAAGCATCCTGGGACCGGTTTCAGGGTATGTCACCCTTCTTCAGCCAGGCTAGCTTGAATCCAGTGGCACAGTGAGCAAGGGACCCACGTCTGGGCATACCCATCCCACTTAGGGCGAAAAGTGTTACAGCAAACAAATGATGGACGGAATGCTGACAATGCAAACATTCTCCCCCAGTCAAAAGATCTGGGTTAAATCCATCGTTCTTTTGCCCACTACGCCACCCCAGTTTGGACCCAGCCATATGCAAATCAGTCTTGACCCTGTGCCCCATGGGAACAGTCCAGACTGAACTGCCAGGCCAGGTCCTCCCTGGACCGGAAACAAGCATCCTGGGACCGGTTTCAGGGTATGTCACCCTTCTTCAGCCAGGCTAGCTTGAATCCAGTGGCACAGTGAGCAAGGGACCCACGTCTGGGCATACCCATCCCACTTAGGGCGAAAAGTGTTACAGCAAACAAATGATGGACGGAATGCTGACAATGCAAACATTCTCCCCCAGTCAAAAGATCTGGGTTAAATCCATCGTTCTTTTGCCCACTACGCCACCCCAGTTTGGACCCAGCCATATGCAAATCAGTCTTGACCCTGTGCCCCATGGGAACAGTCCAGACCGAACTGCCAGGCCAGGTCCTCCCTGGACCGGAAACAAGCATCCTGGGACCGGTTTCAGGGTATGTCACCCTTCTTCAGCCAGGCTAGCTTGAATCCAGTGGCACAGTGAGCAAGGGACCCACGTCTGGGCATACCCATCCCACTTAGGGCAAAAAGTGTTACAGCAAACAAATGATGGACGGAATGCTGACAATGCAAACATTCTCCCCCAGTCAAAAGATCTGGGTTAAATCCATCGTTCTTTTGCCCACTACGCCACCCCAGTTTGGACCCAGCCATATGCAAACCAGTCTTGACCCTGTGCCCCATGGGAACAGTCCAGACCGAACTGCCAGGCCAGGTCCTCCCTGGACCGGAAACAAGCATCCTGGGACCGGTTTCAGGGTATGTCACCCTTCTTCAGCCAGGCTAGCTTGAATCCAGTGGCACAGTGAGCAAGGGACCCACGTCTGGGCATACCCATCCCACTTAGGGCGAAAAGTGTTACAGCAAACAAATGATGGACGGAATGCTGACAATGCAAACATTCTCCCCCAGTCAAAAGATCTGGGTTAAATCCATCGTTCTTTTGCCCACTACGCCACCCCAGTTTGGACCCAGCCATATGCAAATCAGTCTTGACCCTGTGCCCCATGGGAACAGTCCAGACTGAACTGCCAGGCCAGGTCCTCCCTGGACCGGAAACAAGCATCCTGGGACCGGTTTCAGGGTATGTCACCCTTCTTCAGCCAGGCTAGCTTGAATCCAGTGGCACAGTGAGCAAGGGACCCACGTCTGGGCATACCCATCCCACTTAGGGCGAAAAGTGTTACAGCAAACAAATGATGGACGGAATGCTGACAATGCAAACATTCTCCCCCAGTCAAAAGATCTGGGTTAAATCCATCGTTCTTTTGCCCACTACGCCACCCCAGTTTGGACCCAGCCATATGCAAATCAGTCTTGACCCTGTGCCCCATGGGAACAGTCCAGACCGAACTGCCAGGCCAGGTCCTCCCTGGACCGGAAACAAGCATCCTGGGACCGGTTTCAGGGTATGTCACCCTTCTTCAGCCAGGCTAGCTTGAATCCAGTGGCACAGTGAGCAAGGGACCCACGTCTGGGCATACCCATCCCACTTAGGGCAAAAAGTGTTACAGCAAACAAATGATGGACGGAATGCTGACAATGCAAACATTCTCCCCCAGTCAAAAGATCTGGGTTAAATCCATCGTTCTTTTGCCCACTACGCCACCCCAGTTTGGACCCAGCCATATGCAAATCAGTCTTGACCCTGTGCCCCATGGGAACAGTCCAGACCGAACTGCCAGGCCAGGTCCTCCCTGGACCGGAAACAAGCATCCTGGGACCGGTTTCAGGGTATGTCACCCTTCTTCAGCCAGGCTAGCTTGAATCCAGTGGCACAGTGAGCAAGGGACCCACGTCTGGGCATACCCATCCCACTTAGGGCGAAAAGTGTTACAGCAAACAAATGATGGACGGAATGCTGACAATGCAAACATTCTCCCCCAGTCAAAAGATCTGGGTTAAATCCATCGTTCTTTTGCCCACTACGCCACCCCAGTTTGGACCCAGCCATATGCAAATCAGTCTTGACCCTGTGCCCCATGGGAACAGTCCAGACCGAACTGCCAGGCCAGGTCCTCCCTGGACCGGAAACAAGCATCCTGGGACCGGTTTCAGGGTATGTCACCCTTCTTCAGCCAGGCTAGCTTGAATCCAGTGGCACAGTGAGCAAGGGACCCACGTCTGGGCATACCCATCCCACTTAGGGCAAAAAGTGTTACAGCAAACAAATGATGGACGGAATGCTGACAATGCAAACATTCTCCCCCAGTCAAAAGATCTGGGTTAAATCCATCGTTCTTTTGCCCACTACGCCACCCCAGTTTGGACCCAGCCATATGCAAATCAGTCTTGACCCTGTGCCCCATGGGAACAGTCCAGACCGAACTGCCAGGCCAGGTCCTCCCTGGACCGGAAACAAGCATCCTGGGACCGGTTTCAGGGTATGTCACCCTTCTTCAGCCAGGCTAGCTTGAATCCAGTGGCACAGTGAGCAAGGGACCCACGTCTGGGCATACCCATCCCACTTAGGGCGAAAAGTGTTACAGCAAACAAATGATGGACGGAATGCTGACAATGCAAACATTCTCCCCCAGTCAAAAGATCTGGGTTAAATCCATCGTTCTTTTGCCCACTACGCCACCCCAGTTTGGACCCAGCCATATGCAAATCAGTCTTGACCCTGTGCCCCATGGGAACAGTCCAGACCGAACTGCCAGGCCAGGTCCTCCCTGGACCGGAAACAAGCATCCTGGGACCGGTTTCAGGGTATGTCACCCTTCTTCAGCCAGGCTAGCTTGAATCCAGTGGCACAGTGAGCAAGGGACCCACGTCTGGGCATACCCATCCCACTTAGGGCGAAAAGTGTTACAGCAAACAAATGATGGACGGAATGCTGACAATGCAAACATTCTCCCCCAGTCAAAAGATCTGGGTTAAATCCATCGTTCTTTTGCCCACTACGCCACCCCAGTTTGGACCCAGCCATATGCAAATCAGTCTTGACCCTGTGCCCCATGGGAACAGTCCAGACCGAACTGCCAGGCCAGGTCCTCCCTGGACCGGAAACAAGCATCCTGGGACCGGTTTCAGGGTATGTCACCCTTCTTCAGCCAGGCTAGCTTGAATCCAGTGGCACAGTGAGCAAGGGACCCACGTCTGGGCATACCCATCCCACTTAGGGCGAAAAGTGTTACAGCAAACAAATGATGGACGGAATGCTGACAATGCAAACATTCTCCCCCAGTCAAAAGATCTGGGTTAAATCCATCGTTCTTTTGCCCACTACGCCACCCCAGTTTGGACCCAGCCATATGCAAATCAGTCTTGACCATGTGCCCCATGGGAACAGTCCAGACCGAACTGCCAGGCCAGGTCCTCCCTGGACCGGAAACAAGCATCCTGGGACCGGTTTCAGGGTATGTCACCCTTCTTCAGCCAGGCTAGCTTGAATCCAGTGGCACAGTGAGCAAGGGACCCACGTCTGGGCATACCCATCCCACTTAGGGCGAAAAGTGTTACAGCAAACAAATGATGGACGGAATGCTGACAATGCAAACATTCTCCCCCAGTCAAAAGATCTGGGTTAAATCCATCGTTCTTTTGCCCACTACGCCACCCCAGTTTGGACCCAGCCATATGCAAATCAGTCTTGACCCTGTGCCCCATGGGAACAGTCCAGACCGAACTGCCAGGCCAGGTCCTCCCTGGACCGGAAACAAGCATCCTGGGACCGGTTTCAGGGTATGTCACCCTTCTTCAGCCAGGCTAGCTTGAATCCAGTGGCACAGTGAGCAAGGGACCCACGTCTGGGCATACCCATCCCACTTAGGGCAAAAAGTGTTACAGCAAACAAATGATGGACGGAATGCTGACAATGCAAACATTCTCCCCCAGTCAAAAGATCTGGGTTAAATCCATCGTTCTTTTGCCCACTACGCCACCCCAGTTTGGACCCAGCCATATGCAAATCAGTCTTGACCATGTGCCCCATGGGAACAGTCCAGACCGAACTGCCAGGCCAGGTCCTCCCTGGACCGGAAACAAGCATCCTGGGACCGGTTTCAGGGTATGTCACCCTTCTTCAGCCAGGCTAGCTTGAATCCAGTGGCACAGTGAGCAAGGGACCCACGTCTGGGCATACCCATCCCACTTAGGGCGAAAAGTGTTACAGCAAACAAATGATGGACGGAATGCTGACAATGCAAACATTCTCCCCCAGTCAAAAGATCTGGGTTAAATCCATCGTTCTTTTGCCCACTACGCCACCCCAGTTTGGACCCAGCCATATGCAAACCAGTCTTGACCCTGTGCCCCATGGGAACAGTCCAGACCGAACTGCCAGGCCAGGTCCTCCCTGGACCGGAAACAAGCATCCTGGGACCGGTTTCAGGGTATGTCACCCTTCTTCAGCCAGGCTAGCTTGAATCCAGTGGCACAGTGAGCAAGGGACCCACGTCTGGGCATACCCATCCCACTTAGGGCGAAAAGTGTTACAGCAAACAAATGATGGACGGAATGCTGACAATGCAAACATTCTCCCCCAGTCAAAAGATCTGGGTTAAATCCATCGTTCTTTTGCCCACTACGCCACCCCAGTTTGGACCCAGCCATATGCAAACCAGTCTTGACCCTGTGCCCCATGGGAACAGTCCAGACCGAACTGCCAGGCCAGGTCCTCCCTGGACCGGAAACAAGCATCCTGGGACCGGTTTCAGGGTATGTCACCCTTCTTCAGCCAGGCTAGCTTGAATCCAGTGGCACAGTGAGCAAGGGACCCACGTCTGGGCATACCCATCCCACTTAGGGCGAAAAGTGTTACAGCAAACAAATGATGGACGGAATGCTGACAATGCAAACATTCTCCCCCAGTCAAAAGATCTGGGTTAAATCCATCGTTCTTTTGCCCACTACGCCACCCCAGTTTGGACCCAGCCATATGCAAATCAGTCTTGACCCTGTGCCCCATGGGAACAGTCCAGACTGAACTGCCAGGCCAGGTCCTCCCTGGACCGGAAACAAGCATCCTGGGACCGGTTTCAGGGTATGTCACCCTTCTTCAGCCAGGCTAGCTTGAATCCAGTGGCACAGTGAGCAAGGGACCCACGTCTGGGCATACCCATCCCACTTAGGGCGAAAAGTGTTACAGCAAACAAATGATGGACGGAATGCTGACAATGCAAACATTCTCCCCCAGTCAAAAGATCTGGGTTAAATCCATCGTTCTTTTGCCCACTACGCCACCCCAGTTTGGACCCAGCCATATGCAAATCAGTCTTGACCCTGTGCCCCATGGGAACAGTCCAGACCGAACTGCCAGGCCAGGTCCTCCCTGGACCGGAAACAAGCATCCTGGGACCGGTTTCAGGGTATGTCACCCTTCTTCAGCCAGGCTAGCTTGAATCCAGTGGCACAGTGAGCAAGGGACCCACGTCTGGGCATACCCATCCCACTTAGGGCGAAAAGTGTTACAGCAAACAAATGATGGACGGAATGCTGACAATGCAAACATTCTCCCCCAGTCAAAAGATCTGGGTTAAATCCATCGTTCTTTTGCCCACTACGCCACCCCAGTTTGGACCCAGCCATATGCAAACCAGTCTTGACCCTGTGCCCCATGGGAACAGTCCAGACCGAACTGCCAGGCCAGGTCCTCCCTGGACCGGAAACAAGCATCCTGGGACCGGTTTCAGGGTATGTCACCCTTCTTCAGCCAGGCTAGCTTGAATCCAGTGGCACAGTGAGCAAGGGACCCACGTCTGGGCATACCCATCCCACTTAGGGCGAAAAGTGTTACAGCAAACAAATGATGGACGGAATGCTGACAATGCAAACATTCTCCCCCAGTCAAAAGATCTGGGTTAAATCCATCGTTCTTTTGCCCACTACGCCACCCCAGTTTGGACCCAGCCATATGCAAATCAGTCTTGACCCTGTGCCCCATGGGAACAGTCCAGACCGAACTGCCAGGCCAGGTCCTCCCTGGACCGGAAACAAGCATCCTGGGACCGGTTTCAGGGTATGTCACCCTTCTTCAGCCAGGCTAGCTTGAATCCAGTGGCACAGTGAGCAAGGGACCCACGTCTGGGCATACCCATCCCACTTAGGGCGAAAAGTGTTACAGCAAACAAATGATGGACGGAATGCTGACAATGCAAACATTCTCCCCCAGTCAAAAGATCTGGGTTAAATCCATCGTTCTTTTGCCCACTACGCCACCCCAGTTTGGACCCAGCCATATGCAAACCAGTCTTGACCCTGTGCCCCATGGGAACAGTCCAGACCGAACTGCCAGGCCAGGTCCTCCCTGGACCGGAAACAAGCATCCTGGGACCGGTTTCAGGGTATGTCACCCTTCTTCAGCCAGGCTAGCTTGAATCCAGTGGCACAGTGAGCAAGGGACCCACGTCTGGGCATACCCATCCCACTTAGGGCGAAAAGTGTTACAGCAAACAAATGATGGACGGAATGCTGACAATGCAAACATTCTCCCCCAGTCAAAAGATCTGGGTTAAATCCATCGTTCTTTTGCCCACTACGCCACCCCAGTTTGGACCCAGCCATATGCAAATCAGTCTTGACCCTGTGCCCCATGGGAACAGTCCAGACCGAACTGCCAGGCCAGGTCCTCCCTGGACCGGAAACAAGCATCCTGGGACCGGTTTCAGGGTATGTCACCCTTCTTCAGCCAGGCTAGCTTGAATCCAGTGGCACAGTGAGCAAGGGACCCACGTCTGGGCATACCCATCCCACTTAGGGCGAAAAGTGTTACAGCAAACAAATGATGGACGGAATGCTGACAATGCAAACATTCTCCCCCAGTCAAAAGATCTGGGTTAAATCCATCGTTCTTTTGCCCACTACGCCACCCCAGTTTGGACCCAGCCATATGCAAATCAGTCTTGACCCTGTGCCCCATGGGAACAGTCCAGACCGAACTGCCAGGCCAGGTCCTCCCTGGACCGGAAACAAGCATCCTGGGACCGGTTTCAGGGTATGTCACCCTTCTTCAGTCAGGCTAGCTTGAATCCAGTGGCACAGTGAGCAAGGGACCCACGTCTGGGCATACCCATCCCACTTAGGGCAAAAAGTGTTACAGCAAACAAATGATGGACGGAATGCTGACAATGCAAACATTCTCCCCCAGTCAAAAGATCTGGGTTAAATCCATCGTTCTTTTGCCCACTACGCCACCCCAGTTTGGACCCAGCCATATGCAAATCAGTCTTGACCATGTGCCCCATGGGAACAGTCCAGACCGAACTGCCAGGCCAGGTCCTCCCTGGACCGGAAACAAGCATCCTGGGACCGGTTTCAGGGTATGTCACCCTTCTTCAGCCAGGCTAGCTTGAATCCAGTGGCACAGTGAGCAAGGGACCCACGTCTGGGCATACCCATCCCACTTAGGGCGAAAAGTGTTACAGCAAACAAATGATGGACGGAATGCTGACAATGCAAACATTCTCCCCCAGTCAAAAGATCTGGGTTAAATCCATCGTTCTTTTGCCCACTACGCCACCCCAGTTTGGACCCAGCCATATGCAAATCAGTCTTGACCCTGTGCCCCATGGGAACAGTCCAGACCGAACTGCCAGGCCAGGTCCTCCCTGGACCGGAAACAAGCATCCTGGGACCGGTTTCAGGGTATGTCACCCTTCTTCAGCCAGGCTAGCTTGAATCCAGTGGCACAGTGAGCAAGGGACCCACGTCTGGGCATACCCATCCCACTTAGGGCGAAAAGTGTTACAGCAAACAAATGATGGACGGAATGCTGACAATGCAAACATTCTCCCCAGTCAAAAGATCTGGGTTAAATCCATCGTTCTTTTGCCCACTACGCCACCCCAGTTTGGACCCAGCCATATGCAAATCAGTCTTGACCCTGTGCCCCATGGGAACAGTCCAGACCGAACTGCCAGGCCAGGTCCTCCCTGGACCGGAAACAAGCATCCTGGGACCGGTTTCAGGGTATGTCACCCTTCTTCAGCCAGGCTAGCTTGAATCCAGTGGCACAGTGAGCAAGGGACCCACGTCTGGGCATACCCATCCCACTTAGGGCGAAAAGTGTTACAGCAAACAAATGATGGACGGAATGCTGACAATGCAAACATTCTCCCCCAGTCAAAAGATCTGGGTTAAATCCATCGTTCTTTTGCCCACTACGCCACCCCAGTTTGGACCCAGCCATATGCAAATCAGTCTTGACCATGTGCCCCATGGGAACAGTCCAGACCGAAATGCCAGGCCAGGTCCTCCCTGGACCGGAAACAAGCATCCTGGGACCGGTTTCAGGGTATGTCACCCTTCTTCAGCCAGGCTAGCTTGAATCCAGTGGCACAGTGAGCAAGGGACCCACGTCTGGGCATACCCATCCCACTTAGGGCAAAAAGTGTTACAGCAAACAAATGATGGACGGAATGCTGACAATGCAAACATTCTCCCCTAGTCAAAAGATCTAGGTTAAATCCATCGTTCTTTTGCCCACTACGCCACCCCAGTTTGGACCCAGCCATATGCAAACCAGTCTTGACCCTGTGCCCCATGGGAACAGTCCAGACCGAACTGCCAGGCCAGGTCCTCCCTGGACCGGAAACAAGCATCCTGGGACCGGTTTCAGGGTATGTCACCCTTCTTCAGCCAGGCTAGCTTGAATCCAGTGGCACAGTGAGCAAGGGACCCACGTCTGGGCATACCCATCCCACTTAGGGCGAAAAGTGTTACAGCAAACAAATGATGGACGGAATGCTGACAATGCAAACATTCTCCCCCAGTCAAAAGATCTGGGTTAAATCCATCGTTCTTTTGCCCACTACGCCACCCCAGTTTGGACCCAGCCATATGCAAACCAGTCTTGACCCTGTGCCCCATGGGAACAGTCCAGACCGAACTGCCAGGCCAGGTCCTCCCTGGACCGGAAACAAGCATCCTGGGACCGGTTTCAGGGTATGTCACCCTTCTTCAGCCAGGCTAGCTTGAATCCAGTGGCACAGTGAGCAAGGGACCCACGTCTGGGCATACCCATCCCACTTAGGGCGAAAAGTGTTACAGCAAACAAATGATGGACGGAATGCTGACAATGCAAACATTCTCCCCCAGTCAAAAGATCTGGGTTAAATCCATCGTTCTTTTGCCCACTACGCCACCCCAGTTTGGACCCAGCCATATGCAAACCAGTCTTGACCCTGTGCCCCATGGGAACAGTCCAGACCGAACTGCCAGGCCAGGTCCTCCCTGGACCGGAAACAAGCATCAAGGGACCGATTTCAGGGTATGTCACCCTTCTTCAGCCAGGCTAGCTTGAATCCAGTGGCACAGTGAGCAAGGGACCCACGTCTGGGCATACCCATCCCACTTAGGGCGAAAAGTGTTACAGCAAACAAATGATGGACGGAATGCTGACAATGCAAACATTCTCCCACAGTCAAAAGATCTGGGTTAAATCCATCGTTCTTTTGCCCACTACGCCACCCCAGTTTGGACCCAGCCATATGCAAATCAGTCTTGACCCTGTGCCCCATGGGAACAGTCCAGACCGAACTGCCAGGCCAGGTCCTCCCTGGACCGGAAACAAGCATCCTGGGACCGGTTTCAGGGTATGTCACCCTTCTTCAGCCAGGCTAGCTTGAATCCAGTGGCACAGTGAGCAAGGGACCCACGTCTGGGCATACCCATCCCACTTAGGGCAAAAAGTGTTACAGCAAACAAATGATGGACGGAATGCTGACAATGCAAACATTCTCCCCCAGTCAAAAGATCTGGGTTAAATCCATCGTTCTTTTGCCCACTACGCCACCCCAGTTTGGACCCAGCCATATGCAAATCAGTCTTGACCATGTGCCCCATGGGAACAGTCCAGACCGAACTGCCAGGCCAGGTCCTCCCTGGACCGGAAACAAGCATCCTGGGACCGGTTTCAGGGTATGTCACCCTTCTTCAGCCAGGCTAGCTTGAATCCAGTGGCACAGTGAGCAAGGGACCCACGTCTGGGCATACCCATCCCACTTAGGGCGAAAAGTGTTACAGCAAACAAATGATGGACGGAATGCTGACAATGCAAACATTCTCCCCCAGTCAAAAGATCTGGGTTAAATCCATCGTT
>CAWUFW010024182.1:0-64468 GCA_963921515.1 Calotriton arnoldi
TGCTGCGCTGATGCTGAATTTCTGCTGAGGTGGGGCTGCGCTGCTGGTGGTGCACTGATGCGGAGGTGGCCTACTGAATTCCGCATAAGTATTCACACAAGTCAGAGCTCAGGTATAAAGTTATAAATATACATAAAATTAAAGGTGGCAAAACAGTATCAACCTTCCTAAAATGACATAACAGGGGTTTTCAAAATGCAAATATTCTACCCTTAGGATTTGTCACAGGGTGTAACCAACAGCAAAACCGTAGCACAGTATGCCAATACATGACACCCTTTGTAACGAAATACATGCCTTCAATCATTAGCACAGAATTAAAAATCCACTCTTAAAGGCGTATTGACTTCAACATATACTTTTCACAATAAACAAGTTAGGCATACTGCCTTTGTCATACTGTTTCATAATAAATAGATCAGGCTTATAACTTACATCAATAGCTGGTTATTAGCTGTACACATCCTGCTTTGATAGAATTTGGTGCAAATTAATTTTAGTTTTATATAGCACAAACTCGACCTGAAGGTATCAGAGCGCTTTACATGAGCACCAGTTGCGTTACAGACGGACACATTAATATTTTTGTTATGCAGGGAGAGATTAAGTGATTTGCCCAGAATCACAGGATGTTGAACGTCCCGGCCGAGACTCAAACCCTGTTCTCCAGCTTCAAGGTCGACCGATCTAGCCCTCAGACCATATTCTCTCCTCATTTGTGATGATGTACAGTCCTGTATATGCATTATGCATGTAGAAGCCAACGACTTATACAATACTGATGGATTCATCCATTTAGTAATACCATAAGCTCTTGGTGGACATTTAGAAGCATAGAGAAGAAGATTAAAGCATTAGGATGAAAGTTTTAAGGCTCGTTTAAGATCTTCTGGGTCATTCCAAGTTGGGCGTATTTTCCTTCACCACATGGGGGGTTGGGGGGGTCCTATCTCATTGTTACTATTCACGATAGGAGAATAGTGATTCAATGGAATGTACATCTAGCAGCAACTTATAAAATATTGGAAGCAGATATATGATTAAGTGGGTAAACGTAGAAAGTGGAGAAAGAAAGACACTGCAATAACAAAGAGGGCAGGTAAACGGGGTGCTAGTGTGGGAAACAGTACTGACTGGGGTGCCCTCTCGGGAAGATAATTTTCGTTGGCAACCGAACGATCTCTTGTAAGGGGTTTCTCTTGTAGAGGGGTTCAGAGTGGCTGACAAACGCTCTCTGGTAAAGGGTGCTCTATGGGAAGAAAACTTTCTCTTACAAAGATGTTCTCTGTAGCAGAGTGCAGATTGGAGCTCTGTCTAGTAAAGGGAGTTCGATGTGACGGCAAACTCTCTGAAAAGGGAGTTTACTGGTAGAGTTCTCCGTAACAGTTGCCCGCAAATAAGGGGATACTCTGTCTTTTAAGGGAGATATCTGGCATTGAGTTCTCCTTGGCACAAATCCCTCTCTGTAGGGGATTTCCTGTCTCAGATTCCGTGCAGCATAGCACAGCGTTTCTGGTATGGAGTTTTTCTGTGGCAGGGCTATTCTCTCTGATAAGAGTTCTCTGTCTGATAGAGGAGACAGCAATGAGGGGGGGGGGGGAGGGTACTATTTGGTAACTGGATTGCTTCAGAGAGATGGGAGCTCTTTCTGCTAAGGTGCTTCTCCTTGACAATTGAGCTCCCTCTGTAGTAAAGGAGTTCTCCGTCTGTCTCTGGTAGCAGAGTTCTGTGGCAGAGGAACAATCTCTGGCAGAGGTTGTCTGTAAGTCAAAACATTCTAACAAGGGGGTTCAGGAGGGGGCTTTCACTGTTAAGTACTTTCGCTATCGTAGTGTAAATCTCTGAAGCAGTGTGTTCTCTCTAGTTCTACATGGCAGAACAGACCTGTCTAATAAAGGGTTTTGCTGTGGCAGAGAGGAATTCTCTCTGGTAAATCGGGGGGGAGGAGTGGAGGGGGTGAATGGTCTTGTTGGCAGTGGAACTCTTTAGCAAGAGGGCTCTCAAGTATCTCAATGAAGGAGTGTTAGAAATGGGATCTCTAGTTGGCAAGGGCTTGCACCTTTGTCTGAGTAGGGACCCTTCTTCCTAGTCAGGGTAAGGGTGTTACACTCGTGAAGTAACCCCTGCTCACCCTCGTGGTAGCTTGGCATGAGCAGTCAGGCTTAATTCAGAGGCAGTGTGTAAAGCATTTGCACATAACCAACAGTAATACAGTGTAAGCACTACAAATGGACACCACACCAGTTTAGAAAAATAACCAATATTTTATATACTCAAGACAAGACCAATTACGACAAAGATCCACAATACTATACTTTAAAAATGAATGCTTGATACGGTAACTTCTTCTTTGCAGGATTAGCACAAAAGCAAAGTTCGTACGAGTCGGTAGCTCCGTCCGAGCCTACCGTGATGCTGAAAACCACAGAGTCTAACAGTTCCAGCCGACCGCGTCGATACGGGCCAGCAGAGTCATGAACAGACTCGGTTACAGTACCTTTCTCGTTGTGGCCGGTATGGAGTGTACGAGCCGGTCGGCGTTCGTCGCGGTTGCGGTGCAAGACGGAGCGATGCAAGGTGCGGTGTCCCTCGATGCGGTGCAGGCAGCGGCTCGATGAGCGTCGTGCAGACGGAGTCGGTGAGTCCAAGGCGTGCGATGCAGGGTGAGACGATGCTCGATGCGGTGCTGACAGGTTGCGATGCAGGCGACCTAGCCGGAGTGCGGGAGCTGGCGTCGGACAGCGGTGCGAGTCGGAGCGGTGCGTCGCAGACGTGCGAGCGGTGCCCCAAATGCGGTGCGGTCACGACTCTTGAGCCAGTTGCAGCGACCGCGTCGGTCGGGTCCGGTTGGTTCAGTGAAGCGATGCGATGCGAAGCGAACTGCGGTGCCCACAGGTCACGGTGCAAGCAGCGGCTCGATGTTGGCGGCGTCGGACGTCGCCCACGGTGAGACCAGGGTTGCGATGCGAAGCGGGGCGCGGTGCAAACAGGTCACCGGCCAGGGATGGATTCGGTTGACGGAGTCGGTTGCAGTTCCCTTCCTCTGTGGCAACTGAAACAGCGTTCCAGAAGCGGTACCCAGAGGCTGGTGAAGTCTTTGTAGTCCCTGAGACTTCTTAACAGGAGGCCAGCTCGGTTTCAGGCCCTTGGAGATACTCCGCACAAGTTTGTAGAAAGTTCAGTCTAGTCCTTTCACTGCCCAAGGCAGAAGCAGCAGCTGCAGGCCAACCCAACAAAGCAACAACACAGCAAAGGGGCAGTACTCCTCCTGGCAGCTCTTCCAGCTCTTCGTCTTGGCAGGCTCCTTGATTCCAGCGAGATCTAAATTCATGGGGTCAGGACCCCAATATTTATATCCCAAATTCCTTTGTTCTCTGAAGGCAGAGAGGCCTTTGCCTAGTCCAAACCAGTTCTGGAGCACTTTGTTGACAAGTCTCCGTCCCTTCTTTCAGTGAGTAGGCCAGGGACAACAGACGCACCACAGGAGGTGGAGCCAGCATTGTGGAGGGAAGGCACTGTCCTATTCAGGGCCCAGGTGTGACCCCTCCCACCCATCTACATGTAGATCTTGCTATTCAGCCCTGTGCTGACTCACCCTGTCTCCTGGCATCCCCCAGCCCCTGTCACTCACATTCCAGACAAGGAATACACAACCTCGCAGAGGCAGGCTTGGATGGTTAGACAAGAAAATACCCACTTTCTAAAAGTGGTATTTTCAAACACAGAATGTTAAAACCAACTTCACTAAAAGATGCATTTTATCATTCTGAGTCCAGGCATACTAAACTCGAATTTCTACCACGTTCCCGGGGTCAGTTAGGATTATAAACTGTAATAATCAAAACTGCCCGTTCTGGCCTAGGGGAACAGGTAGCCTTGCAATAGTGAAAAACGAACTAGGCTGTAATTCACTATCAGGACATGCCGCACACACCAGGGCATGTCCTACCTTTCGCATACAACGCACCCTGCCCACAGGGGTACCTTGGGCCTACCTTAGGGGTGACTAACATGTAGCAAAGGGAAGGTTTAGGGACTTGCAAGTGTGTGCACTTGCCAAGTCGACATGGCAGCCCCAGGCTGCGCACAGGCTCTGCGATGGCAGGCCCGAGTTACACTTTACGGGCTGTTTGCGTGGGTGGCACAATCCAGTGCTGCAGCCCACCAACAGCATTTGGTCTATAGGCCCTGGCACTCGCAGTGCACTTTACAAGGGACTGACAGATAAACCAAATAGGCCAATCATGGAAACACCAATCCATAACACATTTTATACAGGAGCACTTGCACTTTCCCACTGGACAGCAGTGAGGAAAGTGCGCAGAATCATTACACCAGCAAAAACAGAGTCAAAACCGGGAGGTCAGAAAGCAAAAAGTCAGGGGAAACACGCCAAAAGATGCCAAGTCTAACAAGGAGGTTTTCTGTGGCAGTAAAACTCCAACTGGTAAGTGAGGGTCTCAGCCTCTCTGATGAAGGGGTTCTTTGTGGCAGAGTGGATGCTCTCTCTGCTGAAGGGTTAGCTGCGGCAGAGAGGAGCTCTCGCTGGTACGAGGTTCTCTGCGGGAGCTGACATCTATCTGGTACGAGGGATATCCTTTGAAGCTGAACTCTCTCTCTCAGAGGGTTCTATGTGGCAGAATAAGTGGATTTCATTGCAGTAGATGAACTCTCACTCTATTACTTTACACGGTAAGTATATAGCACACTATAAATGAAGCGTTTTAACACTCAGACAGTTAACATAACCACTACACAGCTATTAAGTCTAGATTAAAGGATAGATACAGTTTGGCTTAAGAACCTTTTCTGATTTTTTTTGTTTACAAACACTGATTACCTGCACAAGATGGGGCATGGAGTTCCAAAGTTTAGCCACATCCATATATAAGGCATGCTCTACCATCTTAACAGTTATGAAGCAGATTTCCCCACCTAGGTTAACTATACAGATGTCAAGACTGTATTGGGTACGTTCCATCTGTATTTTCTGCCATCAGTTCAGAGCACTGCTGATAAAAGCCTTGTGCACAATGGTTAAGGTTTTTAATTCCGCTTTTTTACCTATAGGCAGTCAGTGAACTCAAGCATGCCCACCTAATAGATGACGTTACGTCTTTATGCCCAATACTAACTAGGCAGTGGAATTCACTTCACAACAGACTCAGTGAACCCAAACACAAGCACCAAACACTGTGCAGTCTAGACTGTGCTGTGGCATAGATTATTATAATATTCCGAGGACTCAAAGGAAGTAACTCTTCGTAGCATCTGTAGGTAATAAGCACAGGTACCAACTATTTTCAAGGCCTAAGACTACCAAGTCAGTCTAGCACCCAAAATGAGCCTTAACTTGCAAACGGACTTAGCAGGAGTGAATTCAGCCCCCCATTGTCTCCGACTGTTTTGAGCAACCTGGAGGAGGGATGCGCAAGAGGAATGGCTTTGACAGCAGTAGTATCTCTAGTATGAAGTACTATGGTGCGGCGGAGGAGTTCTATCTGACGGGTAGATACTTTCTGGTCAAGGGGTCGGCCTCTAGTAATGGAGAGTTATCTGTTAACTATACTTATATCTTTCTGAAAGGGGCTCTCTTGCCAACAGGGATTCCGACTGTCTCACGGACAGAAAGGTTATCTGTGTAAGAATTGAGATGTTTCGGTCTCTCCCGGGAGGAGATATGTTTGTTACAGAAGTTCTGGCTATGGTGTGGGGGTGGCCGTTTTGGGGCTTATGTCTCTGATAAAATGGGGGCTGTCTTTGCTAAACTGATTATTTTTCCATAGGTGCAATTGCTCTCTCCCCACCGGACGAGAGATGTCGCTATGAAGGGGGAGCGTTTGTTTTAGCTCCCCGGATCTGACAGCTCAAGGAGGGGCGGCAGGATCTAACACTAGCTCCGCCCCTGCCCCACTTTCCCCGGCCCCCCCTACCGCCACAGTGGCTCTCTCGCTCCCCAAATAAGGGTGGTCCTACGCTCCTCCCCTGGGGCCCCTTGCTCAGGGTGCGCCAGGATGGTCCTGGATGGGAGAGGATGGCGAAGGATTGTGAAACCAGGGAACAGCAGCCTTTCCTGGGATGTGCGAGCTGCGGCAGCGGCGCTTCCTGTTCTTCGAGCCCCACCCCCGCGCCGGACGTCAACGCGTAATGCCGCGCCTGGTACGTCACCACAACATGGAGGGTCACTTTACAGCTGATGTCACTTAGTCTCCACAACAAGGCGTGGGACCGCCTACAATGACTGACGTTCCATCGCCAGCCCACATCTCTCATGTCTGCATAACACAGGCAGCGAGGCACCGCCTCCTTAAGCCAACGTCAGTACAACTGAGACGAGACCTCGCCAACCCTGTCATTCTAGCATGCGCGGTCTTGTAACCCAGCACTTCACGTTATAGCCACGCCCCTAAACCTCCCGACACAAAGGAAATTTTCAATCTCCAATGAGGACATCTGTGGGAAACTAAGCAACGTGTATTGTGATGTGTCAGCCCAGATCTGTCAACAAGTGCATCCCTGATGGGGTACATCAGTAACAAGCATTTGCAATGCAATAGGACTTGCATTTACGCGAGACCTATTGCATTGGAAACTGGAGTGCGGGCAGGCGGGGGCAGGGGGGCGAGAAGGTACGGACAGCGGGAGTGCGGGCGGGGGGTGCGAGAAGGCAAGGACAACGGGAGTGCGGGCGGGGAAGCGGGGAAAAATAGTGCTTATAAATAACTCATACCGTACAGTGTGACACTCCAAGTAAAGGGGCCAATAGCCATGGGAGGGTACAAATGACGACATGTAATAAGGCGGGACTAACAAGCCTCATAATCAATCAGAAGACAGAATTTACGAAGGACAAAGACAGAAGCCAATGAAAAATATGGGTGGAGAGTGAGTAAAGCTTGCTTACCATACTCTACTACTGCATGCCTCGCAGAGCGAGCAGTGCTTGCGCGCTGCTGCTAAAGCTCGACCTAAAAAATGGTTATTGTGCATGCTGAACAGAATTAGCAAAAAATAACAAGCTACTTACCTTCAGTAATGCCTTATATGGTAGAGTCTCTTTCTAGCCACAGGTTCCTTTCCTTACACTTTTCCTCAGGCATCAGACTGGAGCCGAAAACTTTTTGAGCAATAACCCTGCGTGTAAGTAGGTGGCATAGTTAGGCTCCTCGTGGCGTGTTCGGCATTATCCGCATCAGAAGTGACGTGTGCAGTGCCTATACAGGAGCCACCCCAGTGCGCTGATGTCAGTGTCTTTTCGCGACTTTCCACGCCAGAAGCACAGAGCCATGAAGAACACTGACCAGTGATGTGCATGTCTAGGGCCCTTAAGAAGGGTAACCATTTTACTGTAATCCATTTTCAGAGCGAGGAGGATGGGCGGGTTGGTAAGGAATCTGTGGCTCAATGGAGTCTCTACCAGATAAGGTGTTACCAAAGGTAATTAACTTGTTCATCTGATAGAGACTTTTAGCCACATATTCCTTATCTTAGAATAGATACACAAGCAATACCTTCCCAGAGGTGGGGTTGCTAAACAGATTATTCTAAAAAATCCTCCAGGACCAAACGGGCACAGTGCCATGCGGAGACACCCACATGCCTGACAGATGTCCAGGACAGGGACTCCACAAGCTAATGCAGTAGTCACAGCTTTGGCTCTGGTGGAATGATCATTCAAGCCCTCAGGGGGCTCCTTTTTGGCCAATTCGATACATCATGAGATGGTACGTTTCTGCACTGCCTTCCCTTTCTTGGCACTGACAGATCGTCCACCTGGATCTCTTTGGTACAATCAAGGTAGAACAACAATGCTCTTTTTGGGTCCTGGTGGTGGGGTCTGTCCTCTTTAGTAGGATGTGGTGGGGTGTAAAAGGCAGGCAGAGTGATAGACTGGCCTACATTGAATGGAGTTACCACCTTTGATAAGAATGATGCTCTAGTCTGATCAACCTGCTTGTATAGATAGAAAAGAAACAGCCACAGTGGTACAATAGTCGCACTTCTCTATTGTTGGAGAAGTGATGGGAACGAATGGTGCTCAAAACACTACAACACCACTGCTGCCAAGAACTGTATGTCTGTATCAAAGAGCATTCCTGCCCAGCAAATGAAAAAAAGAGAATAGTGGAGCACTCATATAGTACATCAGTTGTATTAGTGTTAAGGTCCCAGTACAGTGAATATAATGGCTTGAAATATATGTAATGCCACTTTTGTTAGGTACTCAAATGATCTCAAAATTTCCAACTGTTGCAGTAGAAAAAATATTATTTACTTCATGATAATTCTTACATATAAGCTACAAGAATTTTATAACTACGGCTACAACAAAGGTTTGCGCTGGCTAGAATCCTCTATGGAACAACATTGCCAATGTATCGCAAACCTTTATTAGATTGTTGTAGAAGGTGGACTGATCTGTTAGTGAGAGGAGATGGGTGACTAGAGAGGGCAAAAGTAGGAAGGAGACACAGTAGAATGAAGTAGGCAAGGTGGAAGAGGGACAGAGCAGCTAAAGGGGTAAGGAGGGATGGGTCAGAAGAGAATCATTAATATTAGATGCACAGCGTTTTTGCATTGGTGGACATCGACATCATTGTGTTTGAGCAGCTGTTTGAATGCCTGTTGATCCGGTAGCTGATGTTCTTCATAGAGACTGGCCAGGGCTCACCTTTGCGCAGATAGCTCCCTAGGAAACCCCAATTTGGTGCCTACCTTCCCCCTTTTTTCACTGAGAAATATTCCTCTCGTCCTCTGCTTGTTTTGAAGGTGTGATTAACTGTTGCATTTCCTCATACCTCAAGTTATTAGTGCAGAACTGAGAGATGAGCTGTACAGTGGTAGCTGACAAAGCACACTTTTCTTTGGAGCCTGGTCATAGGGAGACTGCTGCATAATCTGTATGAAGATAGCCCTTTGCACCCCTCTTCACCTCAGCGCCCTGGGCTTGGGTCCAGCATGCCCATGCTAAAAGCATGATGCTGTTTTGAACAAATACAAAATACTTAGAGAGTCTGTAGGGTCCAGATGTGATAAAGTTGCAACTCACTGAAAAATTTTGCTTCCAGAACCCACTGAGTACCTAGGTATCTATTGGTCCACAGAGGCACGTTATGGTCTAGAGGTCTAAAAGGAAACCAAGAGTCTATGATTTCTACCAAGAAGGTGCATAGATGCAACACACAGCAAGAAGCAACTTCCAAACTACCAGGTAAACTGGGTGTCCAGTACGTTCTCTGGGTGCTAAGAACTAGGATCAAAAAATGAAATGCAATCTTAATTCCTCTATGGTTACATGGGACAACATGTTAAAATACATTTTTCATTATACAAACCACTTTAATCTAGAACTTTAGTGCAAAAGTTTGAACTGAATTACATTCACTGCAAGTCCCAATATACACTAGCTTATTGAATTAATGCTTAAGACAGGAATGCAGCAACGCACCTGACACCATACAAACCTGGCTCAATGACTTGAACCTTGACGGCTTTGAACTAAACCTTTCACCGAATGCCAAGTCACTTCGATTCACCCTGGACACCAACCACATCCTCAAGGAACACTTTTTAAAAAAGTGGCCTGATACTAGCTCTCTCTTCTGAAGAAAGAGAAATCACGTCCTCCAGAAAGCAACTTCAAAACTGCTGTTGAAGCCTTCGTACTTTTGCATGAATGGTGGTAAAGCCCTGCTCCATGGCCTCCTGGACTCCCCACTGGGACCCCTTAAGAGCATCCTACACACCGTAGCACATCTCATCCAGGGCCTGAAGAAATATGATCACATCACCTTCATCCTAATGGAATTACATTGGGTCCTATTGCTGGCCCGCACCATCTTCAAAACTAGTGGCGTCTTTTACAAAGCCAATCGACCGGCACCCCCGGTTATTTTGCAGACAAGCTCTCTATCTCTGGTGGTTCTTAGCACATGCACAGCCAGGACACCATCAGACTGTAGAATAAGGAGTGTAAATAAGAAGAAACACAAGGCATTATGCCTTTTCCATGTATACACTCAGGATTTGGAACAACATCCCCAAATCCATCAGAACCGCACCAATGCTGCTTCAGTTTTGGAAAGAGTTGAAGACTCACCTCTTTACGAAACACTACATCGCACTCCTTTAACTCTTACAACCCAGCTGTCTCTCCTATGAGTTGTTGACTTTGGGCCTGATTTAGATTTAGATCTTGGCGGAGGGGAATACTCAGTCACAAACGTGACGGATATCCCATCTGCCGTATTACGATCCTATTATGTCCTATGGAAATCGTAATACGACGGACAAAACATATGTCACGTTTGTGATAGACTATTCCATCCACCGAAATCTGAATAAGGCCCTTTATGCTTGTCATCGACCCTGTACAGTACCATATACATGCATACATATAAAAACATATATAGCCAACAAAAAATTATGAGGTCATCCTACCCCTTACCAAAATCAGTCCGAGTTTTTATCATTCCTGAGATTTTTTACCTATTCCATTGCTCTCTCCATTTGATAGAGGATGACTCTATATATTTAAACTGATGATATTTGATATCTTTATGGCCGTTCTTCCTCTGGGATTTTTTTCCTCTCTCATTTAAAAAGTCACTATTGGGTCAATTAAAAATCAAGTAGTGCGTTATCCGCAGGGAGATACCACCCCGTCTGATTCAAGGTTTTACCGGGTGCACGAATGCACTCAGTAAAACCACGTTTCCATGCATGTTTCATTCCTGCTCAAAGCAGAGCAAAATGAGTATGGAAACTGGACTAGAATCAGGACTCATCTGCAAGTAAAAAATGGATTGGTAATTATAGTCCATGCATTTAGTTCCTATTCCGGGCCTAAGAACTCAGAATATTGTGGTGCAGGGGAGAAATAACCAGCCAGAAATGGACATTCTGGTCCAGTATTCCTGAACTCCCTAGACCCCATTACTCATAATGAGGCCGTCAATATGCAGTTCCATTTGCCAATACATCGCCTTCTTAAATCTCCAATCTCCCTCTTGGGTGTTTGCAAATGTTAGATGTAAGGTGCCTCTTCCCCTTAAAAAATCACCCCAAAGCTCCCCATCTGAATCGCCTTACATATTTCCCATGCCACTCCTGTAATTCTCGCTCTGCTTCAGCCCTTCAACTCACTCCTTGCTCTAATCTTTCTATTTACTCCGTGCACTCATCCAGTTCCATACACTTCCCACGCATTCACCCTTGTCATATCGCACTCCGAACATCCCATGTTCTCTTCTGTCATGTCTCTCTATGATCTCCGACTTATATGTTCAGGTTCCTTGCCCGGTCATTTTTTCATTCCCCAAATATCTCAATTTTTATTGCAGATTGTGGAAGATGTGAGCAGCTTAGGAAAACGCAATACAGTAACTATTAGCGTTCGCCTTGTGGAGGGCTCTGAGACATTGAAACCTTTCGATTTACCAAAGTCACGAAAAAGTTTATTAATTAAAAATATAAGAAAGTGCATATTAAAATAACCCTTGCCCTTGGAAATCAAACACTTTTCTTTATTGTTGCTATTATAAAACTGCTGGGGGATCAAATATTTGTGGAGATATAGCCTTTGTTTGAGCGCCTCGGCCCCATCCTTGTTGCTATCAGAGTCTCAAGTCAATGTCATCCTATGCGGCCTACCAGGAAGGTTTGTTGTCAGGTGCTAGCCCCATCCCCCAGTCTGGGGAGGTGGCAGACTTCTAGGGTTAAGAGCACACAGGTCTCTTGTGATGCTAATGGCCCTTTTGTTATGTGCAAGGAAGAATTGCATCTCTTGCCTGTCCCGCTTAAGTCCTGCCTTGAGGTTCCTATGAAGGCAGGACTTCAGTGTATTAACTCCAAGGATGTCTGAACGAAAGCGCATTCTTCTTTGTCATGAAATTGTTTTGTTTTATATGGTGGGAAATCCATGTTTACATTACATGCGCTATTCTACTGTAAATAAAGAACTTTTTTTCAAGAGGGCTCGCAGGTTTTAGAAGAATCCCGAACATGGTACATTTCTCTTTTAAAATTAAATGGCTTCAATTTAAATGTGCTCCCTTGAGAGACACAACTATAATAAATAAATGATATACTGTACAGTTTATCAGGCCTGTTTCCTATTTGGAAGAGATGCTTACCGATGCCGAGTAGTGATATTCTACATCAGAGGGTGCTTCTGTGAGCTGTTTAAACTGTGTTTAATAGGGACTGTGCACTTCGTTTTTTGGCCAGGAGAGGGAGTAAAGTTTTATTCAAACAGTATTGTTAGATTTCAAGTTTGTGAGGCCTTTACCTGAAGGTAGTCCAAAGTGTGGATTGAGCCTGTCTGTCTCCTAGGAGATCTGTGAATAGAGCAGCTCCCCAGTCCCCACCCCCAGGCCAGCAGACCTGGGACGGGGGATTGGCTATTCAGCTCCCAGGCGACTCTGAGCCCTCCCCTCACACCTGCCCAGGCCCCTTAAGGCTTTGCTGGGTGCACCCCAAATCATTCTCCTCCATCTTGTGAGTTGCAGCCTACCTGTGCCCCAGATTGCAGTGAGCAGAGTCCAGGAAGTGGTAAGGAGGCAGACTAGTGCTGTCTCTCCCCCCCCCCCCCCAAAAAGTGTTTTAAAAAAAACGATTTTCCCTTTCTGTGATTACTGTCTTTGCCTGTGGTTGTTACAGTTTAAAATTGTAGTTTTAACCTGCCTGTGATTGCATATTTTATCACCTGTTTTGTGTTTTAAACTTGTGGTTTTCCTGCCCATGATTGCTTCCATTTAACGTGTTGAATTGTGGGATTTGCAGTCCAAAATCTGTAGTTTTTCCCTCTCATTCCTGGTGACTATTCAGTTTTTCCCACCAAATTTCTCCTTTGCTCTGTGCTAAGACCTGTATGTTAAACAGTGCACCCCCAGCCACCATTTTGTGTTAACAAGCCAGTGAAACCAGCCCCCTGCCTCCCCCAAGCAACAGGGATTTTCTACATCAGAGGGTGCTTCTGTGAGCTGCTTAAACTGTGTTTAATAGGGACTGTGCACTTCGTTTTTGGCCAGGAGAGGGAGTACAGTTTTATTCAAACAGTAGTGTTAGATTTCAAGTTTGTGAGGCCTTTACCTTCAGAAGTCCAAAGTGTGGATTGAGCCTGTCTGTGGCCTAGGGGATTCTGAACAGGAGAAGCAGCTCCCAGCCCCCACCCCCAGGCCAGCAGGCCTAGGACTGGGGATTGGCTATTCAGCTACCAGGCAACTCTGAGCCCTCCCTCACACCTGCCCAGGCCCCTTAAGGCTTTGCTGGGTGCACCCCAAATCATTCTCCTCCATCTTGTGAGTTGCAACCTACCTGTGCCCCAGATTGCAGTGCACAGAGTCCAGGAAGTGGTAAGGAGGCAGACTAGTGCTGTCTCTTCCCCCACCAAAAGTGTTTAAAAAACGATTTTCCCTTTCTGTGATTACTGTCTTTGCCTGTGGTTGTTACAGTTTAAAATTGTAGTTCTAACCTGCCTGTGATTGCATATTTTATCACCTGTTTTGTGTTTTAAACTTGTGGTTTTCCTGCCCATGATTGCTTCCATTTAACGTGTTGAATTGTGGGATTTGCAGTCCAAAATCTGTAGTTTTTCCCTCTCATTCCTGGTGACTATTCAGTTTTTCCCTCCAAATTTCTCCTTTGCTCTGTGCTAAGACCTGTATGTTAAACAGTGCACCCCCAGCCACCATTTTGTGTTAACAAGCCAGTGAAACCAGTCCCCCTGCCTCCCCCCATCAACAGGGATATTCTACATCAGAGGGTGCTTCTGTGAGCTGCTTAAACTGTGTTTAATAGGGACTGTGCACTTCTGTTTTTGGCCAGGAGAGGGAGTAAAGTTTTGTTCAAACAGTAGTGTTAGATTTCAAGTTTGTGAGGCCTTTACCTTCAGAAGTCCAAAGTGTGGATTGAGCCTGTCTGTCGCCTAGGGGATTCTGAACAGGAGAAGCAGCTCCCCAGCCCCCACCCCCAGGACAGCAGGCCTAGGACTGGGGATTGGCTATTCAGCTACCAGGCAACTCTGATCCCTCCCTTCACACCTGCCCAGGCCCCTTAAGGCTTTGCTGGGTGCACCCCAAATCATTCTCCTCCATCTTCTGAGTTGCAGCCTACCTGTGCCCCAGATTGCAGTGAGCAGAGTCCAGGAAGTGGTAAGGAGGCAGACTAGTGCTGTCTCTTCCCCCTCCCCAAAAGTGTTTAAAAAAACGATTTTCCCTTTCTGTGATTACCGTCTTTGCCTGTGGTTGTTACAGTTTAAAATTGTAGTTTTAACCTGCCTGTGATTGCATATTTTATCACCTGTTTTGTGTTTTAAACTTGTGGTTTTCCTGCCCATGATTGCTTCCATTTAACGTGTTGAATTGTGGGATTTGCAGTCCAAAACCTGTAGTTTTTCCCTCTCATTCCTGGTGACTATTCAGTTTTTCCCTCCAAATTTCTCCTTTGCTCTGAGCTAAGACCTGTATGTTAAACAGTGCACCCCCAGCCACCATTTTGTGTTAACAAGCCAGTGAAACCAGCTCCCCTCCCCCCCCCAGCAACAGGGATATTCTACATCAGAGGGTGCTTCTGTGAGCTGCTTAAACTGTGTTTAATAGGGACTGTGCACTTCGTTTTTTTGGCCAGGAGAGGGAGTAAAGTTTTGTTCAAACAGTAGTGTTAGATTTCAAGTTTGTGAGGCCTTTACCTTCAGAAGTCCAAAGTGTGGATTGAGCCTGTCTGTCGCCTAGGGGATTCTGAACAGGAGAAGCAGCTTCCAACTCCCTGGCCAGCAAACCTTGTCTGAGGTTGCTGGGACCTTATATAGTCTGCTAGTGGTTGGTACATGTATACACTGATTGGTGGTTGTATCTGATGTTTCTATTGGATTGGGTTAGTGTCCTCATTGGTTGGGTATTTGAGTGTTCTTATTGGTTTCTGGGTCTGTGATTCAATCAATGTAGGGTTGGGACTAGGGCTAGGGTTATGATTTCTATTGGAAGTAGGGACTAGGGCTTCCTGTGTTATTGGTTGTTGGGACTAGGGTGGAACTAGGGCTAGGGTTAGGCCTTTAATTGGAAGTAGCAATTAGGGCTTTTGGTGTGATTTGTTGCTGGACTAGGTGTGGGACTAAGAGTAGGGTTAGGCTTTCTATTGGAAGTAGGGAGTAGGGCTTCCTGTCCCAGTGGTTGCTAGGACTTGGCTTGGGACTACTGGTAGGGCTAGGGCCTCTATTGGATGTAGAGATCAGGGTTTTTGAACTGATTGGGTGCTTGGACTAGGGCTAAGATTGGCTGTAAGGTCCTGGTCTCCTATTCGTGCTAGATTTTTAGGGCTAGTGTTGTGATTGGATAGTGTTAGGGCTAGGGTTCCCATTGGCTGACGGGGTCACCTGATTACTAGGGCTATAAAAGGCCAGGGTTAGGGCGTCTCAGCTAAGGGCGGAGAGGACAAGGGCAGTTGCCTGTTTGAGCCTGTTAAGGGCGGAGAGGACAAGGGCAGTTGCCTGTTTGAGCCTGTTAAGGGCGGAGAGGACAAGGGCAGTTGCCTCTGTGAGCCTGTTCGAAACAGTTCGGGACCAGGGCCAGGAATGCTGCCCATTTTACCATCCATTAATAACCACCATATGTATTTGTCCCACTGTACATAAGCATTGATTTACACTATAGATATGTACCTATCTTTGTGTATTGCTTTGTATAAACATGTACAATAATTATGTAGTTATAAAAACAACAAAAAAAAAAACAAAAAAATCTTCTTTGGTCTACATGTACTTGCTTCCCATTGGGCATCTATGTACCTCCATGTACTTGGATCTGTGTGTCTGTTACTTTTCTCCTGAAAAAGCATATCCAATGCACTACCCTATTTCTCATCCGCTACCTCTATCAATATCTTTAATCTGCATATACTTACCTCCTTTATGCATCTATATACTTTCAATGTGCTTATGGATCTATATATTTATCACTTTCTTCAAATTTAGCATTTCCAATGCACTACCCTATTTTTCAGCCTATACTTCCCTCAATATATCTTCTAGCCCAACTTTCTGACTCATCTCAATCTTCTTTCTACTACTCTTTCCAATTCACTACCCTATCTCACCCTATACATCTATCAATATATCCTCTACATCCACTCTCTCATTTATCCCAAACGCCATACCACTACTATGTTCCCCAAAATAACCCTTTCTTGACTCTCTCCTACGCTACCCCTCCTTGCATCTTCTGACACCTCCTTTACTGTACCGATCCCCCAAAACAAACCTTTCTAAACTCTTCCCTCTGACTCTTTCCCCTCCAAAAAACCTTTTTACTCATCCAAAAGCCTCCTCCTACTGCTATAACCTAAAAAAAAGAAATCCTTCACTCTTCTATCCCTCCACTATCCCTTTCAATCAAAATAACAGACTAGCATGTTCACTTCTCTAATTCCATATTCCACTATACTAATTCACCACTAATCCTTTATGGGTTCCAGAGTAGCGTGCTACTCGCCAACAAAGCGCTTCAACACCCCATTAGGGGTAACAGGCGCTATATGAATGCAAACCTTTCTTTCCCTTCTATCCCTCCACTATCCTTCTCACTCCAAATAACTGACTAATATCCACCACTCAAATTACTTTCATATTTCACCATACTAATTCACCACTAATCCTTTATGGGTTTCCGGAGTAGCGTGCTACTCGCCCAAAAAAGCGATTCAACACCCCATCAGGGGTTAGAAGCGCGATATAAATACAAACCTTCTTTCCTCTTCTATCCTTCTGCTATCCTTCTGCTATCCAAATAACTGACTAACATATCCACCACTTAAAATTTACTTGCATGTTTCACTATACTAATTCAACACTAATCCTCTATGGGTCCCGGAGTAGCGTGCTACTCGCCGAAAAAGCGCTTCGACGCCTCGTCAGGGGTAGTAAGCGCTATACAAATGCAATTACAATACAATACAATACAATACAATACATTCAATATTGAAGACACAATTTAAAACGTAATTGGGATGTTCAGAGTAATACATTGGTGTGCTGGTACACACATGCACAACAAACCAACTATTTTCTTGGTAAATAAAATTTTGATTATCATTTGCTGAACATGTACTTAGCTTTCATTTTCGACACTGGAATCCTATTCATAACAGTGTATGTTTAAATGGCAAAAATGCTAGAAATAATGCTATAGATTGTGCTGTAAAACTTCAATTTAGATGCAGAGTTTACACATATTTTGGCCCAGATTTACAAAATTTTGCTCTGGATTTGCATCAGAAAAGTGACACAAACCTGCACAAAATGTTTTTTCATGGATTTACTTTCCAGCACAAAACTTGTTTTGTCTTGGAAAGTTGCCTCAAAATAAAACAAAGCAGCGCAAGGCGCTGCTTTGTATTACTCTGCATCAAGGGGGTGTGCCATGGGTGGTACATGGGCATTCCCATGGAACCACCCACAGTTTTTATGCAAAATCCTGCTTACAAACAAGAATAGACAGGGTTTTGCACCAAAACAGAGCACATTTTGAAGCAGGCATTAAAAAGTAGAAATGCTTTTATTTATCCTAACTTCCCACTTTTCATATGTACTGTACTTGCACACAAGTGGGAACTTTTTAAAGTTTGTCTAGGCATAGTATTTTGTACTAGAAGGATATCCTTCCAATACAAAACCTATGCAAGACTCACACAGACAACATTGCACTATGATGTAAAGGTGTGTACATGGCGCACGGCAGCCTAATTGTGCGCCAACACTAGGGAGGGAGTAGGACAGTACCATATCTTAGTAGATTTGGTGCTTTCCTGCTCCCTCCTTCTCATGCAATGCAATTCAGTGCAGCAACTTTGGGTGCTGCACTGTGTGACAGTTTTGTAAATCTGAGCCTGTGTGTATCTATG
Organism: Calotriton arnoldi; assembly: GCA_963921515.1. NCBI lineage: Eukaryota > Metazoa > Chordata > Amphibia > Caudata > Salamandridae > Calotriton > Calotriton arnoldi. Next base: position 17,896 of record CAWUFW010024182.1, read on the forward strand.
TGTATAATGTACCTTTTTATGCCATGCAGTTTAGTGAACCCTGAATCAGAATTTGTGCTGCACTGCAGCAATGTTCCAGAAGCTCTACACAAATGTTATGTCACTTAAAGTGCGTAGAGCCAATGAGAAGGAGATAACTGAGAGATACACTGTATCTACTCAGTGTCTGCACGTGCTAAGAAACTGTCAAGCTCGGCTTCAGTGGGAATAATAATCATTTGATAGGCACAAATTGTAAAATTTGTGATTAAAGCGATGCTAGGAGCAAGCTGTGTAAAATGCATCTAGCCAGGTTGTATGACATTACAACGCATGCCTTTACCACACATGCTTTTACCATGCAGCCTTTATTACGCATGTCTTTACCATGCAGAGGCCTTTACCTCGAATGATAAGTATATTTAAGGTAAGTAAATCTCTCTCTCTCTCTCTCTCTCTCTATATATATATATATATATATGTGTGTGTGCCTCTCACTCTCCTTGTGTACTTTACCCGGCCACATCCACCTCGCGAGGCCGGTGCCGAGTTGCAGGACACAGGACCCTGTAAAATATCACAGCAGCACCAGTGTCTCAGAATCAATGAGACGCCAGTAAGACGCGCACTCCAGAGGTGGTTTCAGGTTACTAGTTTATTATGGGCATGCTGCTGTAATATATATATATTTGGAGTAGAAGGTTTTGTTGGATGTAAATGGAGGTCATCCGCCCCCAGCGCCGAGGCCGCCCTGTTGAGGTCTGAGCTCCCTGCGGATGAATAATGTTGGATGTTGTATTAGAGGAAGCGTGACCCGCCCGCAGTGCTTCAAACTGAAAAGGCATGGAGAGGTCCAGCCGGGTATTTTTGGAAACATTGTGAGGCGAGGAAAGGATACTTGCCCTTTCTTCGTGGATTTCAGGACATACAGGTACCGCAATGAATTGGGGATTTGGTGTCAGCAGAATTACGTTATGAGCATGAAATCAAAACACTCTGAAAGGACTCTATTATGTGAAATGTTCCATGGATAAAGCACCCGGTTATTATCAAGCGAAGGGAAAATGAACTGCATGGATTTTAAAAACGTATGAGACTGTACTTTCAAGGTGCATTCTGGGAGTTGCAGGAGGTCATGACTACGTAGAGACTTAGTAGTCCGACAAGGGCGTATAAAGTCATGTGGTACGCCGCAAATTCAAGAGGATGGCTCACCTGTGATCAAGGCTACCACAGTAGCTGAAACGCGTTAGGTTTTAGTAAGCAAGCTGTCACCCTGCGAAATAAAGTGCCTGATTTTCCTGAAGTCTGGTGTGCGGCGCCCTTTCTTTCCTTTGGAGTAGAAGGTTTTGTTGGATGTAAATGGAGGTCATCCGCCCCCAGCGCCGAGGCCGCCCTGTTGAGGTCTGAGCTCCCTGCGGATGAATAATGTTGGATGTTGTATTAGAGGAAGCGTGACCCGCCCGCAGTGCTTCAAACTGAAAAGGCATGGAGAGGTCCAGCCGAGTATTTTTGGAAACATTGTGAGGCAAGGGAGAGGAAAGGATACTTGCCCTTTCTTCGTGGATTTCAGGACATACAGGTACCGCAATGAATTGGGGATTTGGTGTCAGCAGAATTACGTTATGAGCATGAAATCAAAACACTCTGAAAGGACTCTATTATGTGAAATGTTCCATGGATAAAGCACCCGGTTATTATCAAGCGAAGGGAAAATGAACTGCATGGATTTTAAAAACGTATGAGACTGTACTTTCAAGGTGCATTCTGGGAGTTGCAGGAGGTCATGACTACGTAGAGACTTAGTAGTCCGACAAGGGCGTATAAAGTCATGTGGTACGCCGCAAATTCAAGAGGATGGCTCACCTGTGATCAAGGCTACCACAGTAGCTGAAACATGTTAGGTTTTAGTAAGCAAGCTGTCACCCTGCGAAATAAAGTGCCTGATTTTCCTGAAGTCTGGTGTGCGGCGCCCTTTCTTTCCTTTGGAGTAGAAGGTTTTGTTGGATGTAAATGGAGGTCATCCGCCCCCAGCGCTGAGGCCGCCCTGTTGAGGTCTGAGCTCCCTGCGGATGAATAATGTTGGAGATATATATATATATATATATATATATATATATTACAGCAGCATGGCCATAATAAACTAGTAAACTAATACTAGTTAACTAGTAAAATAATAAACTATATATATATCCAGCCTTTAAATCCAAAATTACCCTTACCATCCGTTACCAGTACCCACCCCTTAACCCTATAATATCTCTTACCGCCCATTACCAATACCCACCACTAAATCCTAAAATTGCCCTTACCACCTTTTAATAATACCCACCTAAAACCCTAAAATTACCCTTCACTCCCTTTACCACTACCCACCCCTAAACCTTAAAATTACCCTTACCACCCTTTGCCACCCACCCTAAAACCCTAAAAATACCCTTACCACCCCTAAACACTAAAATTACCTGCCCAACCTTTACCACTACCTACCCCCAAAAGAAGCTAAAATTACCAAGGCAACATAAAGACTCTGAATTCCTGGTACAAGCATTCAAATGTAACAATAAGCATTGATGCCTCTAGTCATTTGCCAAAAACGATAAAACCAATTTCTATTTATCGCAGCGAGTGCACCATCATTCTTTATTTGCAGTTAAGAATCAAATTACAATAGTGAAGTATTCTGGGCTCATTTTGCTTTTAGCAATATTTAAAAACCAATAGCAATATTCCAGACGCAAAACGTCTAAATTAAATACTTCATGTAAATAAAGTTTTATTTTAATGAATAGAGAAAAGGTTAATTGCATGAAAAATATTTGGATAAAGACGGTGTTATGCACCTTTCCCATTGAAATGTCTGTCCTTTCTGCTGCTAATGTGTGCTTCTGGTGAGCAAAATGTGTTTAAATGCAAAGTGTGTTTAAGACTGCAGTGCCACCTCCTGTCTGCAGGGGCAGAGCTGAGCAGAAAATTAAACACACTTGATGAAACACAGGTCCCCACAAGGCAATTTTTTAAAAAGTTGTAAAAATTGACACAGATGTTCCTTAAGCCATTATTGATCATTTAAAAGACATTGCCAGGCCTACAACAACAAGAAAGGGAAGACAGACAATGCAGGCCTATGGAAAAAGTCACTGCCTGGCTTCAAAATGGCCACCAGCCACATGGCCAGGCCCACAACAACAAGAAAGGGAAGACAGACAATGCAGGCCTATGGAAAAAGTCACTGCCTGGCTTCAAAATGGCCGCCAGCCACATGGCCAGGCCCACAACAACAAGAAGCCTAGGCCAAAAGGAACAAAGGAAACACATGCAGGCCTATATGGCAAAAGCAGCACACTTCTAAACTACCACCACAAAATGACCACCTGCCACATGGTCACTCACAGTCACAACAAGCAGGAGGCCTGGAAAACAATGAACTGAAACAGGCCTATAATGGCCAGGCAAAGGAGGCATGCTAAACAACACAGCTTTAATGCAATAAAATGCAAAAATGAAAATCCACAGAGCTAAACAAGGTGTGCAAGTTACACAACAACCACACCACACCACACACACACACAACAAAGGCATTTATTTAACACACACCAAAAAGGTGAAATCCCCAAAACATACACATTTTGCAATTCAATCCAATGCCATCCATGCCCTAAATGATGTTTAAATTCAACAGACACCACAGAAACAGTTGTTTCATGCACCCATGACTAGCTCTGGGCCTACTGGCTACCCACAATATTTTTTTTTTTTTTAAATGATGAAAAGTACAAAAATTGTAGTTGCAGCAACTGCAATGCCCCAATCAAACAAACAACACCAACTTACTTGTAAAATCTCAAATCCAAAAGTCCTCAAATCAAATGATATGATATATGATGCAGCAGACACAAAGAGTGATTCTTCCAGCTCCAAATCCAAATGAAAAGTGAACAGGACATGGACAAAGCACTGGGAAGAGCCTGCTGGACAGGAACAGGAAGTTGGAGACTCTGGGACACTTCCTTCCTCTCCAAAAAAAAAGTAAAAAAAGAAAAAGGACTCCTTGCACAAAGAAGTACAGCCAAATGTCAATCTGAGGAGTTTTTTTTCATCCAAATCATCATTTTCGAGAAGGTTTTATGCTGCTCGAGAGATATTCTACTCCAGATTGCAAATTTTGCGTGTTCGGCATCGCGAGCTTCACCAAACTTCCGCCGGATGTCCGATGGCGCGTCCGAATGACGTCTTTGCGATCGCACACTCTCGCGGGATCGCGCGGCCGGCTACCAAAATCTCGTGGCGCACGCGAACTGATAGGAAAACTCGTCTGCCAATGCAGGGATCCCGGTAAGTCGCTACCGCGCGCGCGAAAACGCATTTTGAAAGCACGACCAAGGGAAAAACTCTGCTACGCCGCGGATCGCAGAGTTTTCGGTAATACCGCCCAGGCTTAGTATATATATATATTATATAATATATATATATATATATATTTTTTTAACCATAAGTAATATATACATTTGTCAAGCTGGCCTAAAGAATATCTATATATTTTGCACACAATGTCACCTCAGTTTGGACCTAGCTGTATGCAAATCACTCTTGACCCTGCTCCAATTGGGACAGTCTAGCCCAAACTGCCAAGCCAGGTTCTCCCTGAACCAGAACACAAGCAACTGAGGACCGGTTTCATCCTGGTTATGGGCTCATGAGTAAGGTACAGCTTGGTTCCACTAACAGTGTGCATAGGACCCACGTCTGGAATTTCCCATCCCAGTTAGGGCGACACACTGAAGTATACAATACAAGTGATGTATTGAATGCTTGAATTAATCTCAGCCACTGCTGATCACATGGGCCGCATCCCAATCCATTGTTATTTTGCACACCACGTTACCTCATTTTGGACCCAGCTATATTCAAATCCGCCTTGACCCTACTCCCTTTGGGACAGTCTAGCTCAAACTGCCAAACCGGGTTCTCCCTGAACCAGAACACTAGCAACCCAGGACCGGTTTCGCCCTAGTGTGCAAAATAACTGTGGATTGTAACTTGGCCCGAGTTATTACCAGTGGCTGCGATTAATTCCAGCATTTCATCGATCACTGTTTTGTATATGTATTGTGTAGCCATGGGTGGGACAGGTATGCCCAGATGTGGGTCCCTTGCACTCTGTGGGCCTATTTACAAAAAATCCATGCAGTACACCACAGCAAGTCACCTTGCTGCGCAGCGCAACAGGGAAAGGGCAGGAATGCACTGTATTTAAGACAATACTGCACATTCCTTCCTTTTCCTTCTGTGCTTGTGCCCTTTTGGCAGCCTAGTGCCAACGCAAGCACACTTCCACCAACGCAGGCCGGATTGTTTTTGTGCAGGAAGGCGCACCTTCCTGCACAAAAATAATCCTGAGAGGCATATTCCTCTTTCTATGTGAGCCACAGAATGCAACACACATAGAGGCAGTAACAAGGGAAGGCATATCTTTTTGGCGCGTTCCTACATCTACCAGTACTGGTAAATCTGGGAATGCATCAAAAACTATGGGAGTTTCGTGAGATCCCCCACGCAACCACCATAGAATGCCTTCCCATGGCAGAGTAATACAACACAGTGATTTGCACTGCGTTGCCTTACTCCAGATTTATGGAGCCATTAAGAGCCACACAAAGTGGGCTTGCGTGGCTTCATAAATCTTACTTAAGGTTTGCGTCGTGGGCGGACCTCATACACCCATCACGCTCAACAATCTTACCGGAAGGTCTAAAACGCGACACCCAAGACATCCAAATTGTCTCAACAACTAGCTGGGCATAGAGTACACTAATTAGATCCACAGGTGGCCACCTACTTTATTCACCAGCCCTCCCCCTGGCGGGTAACACTTGGCTACCCATTACATAGGAAGAAATCGTCAAACGCACTCTCTCCAAATTCTCTCTCAACATGATAGGAGACTTATTCCCCCAAGGTCACGTTTTTTCCCGGACAGAAGACACTAGATTGCACGGCGCAACAAAGATGGATAATTTTATATTACACAGGCTACAAAACGCTCTACATGCACAAATCCCTAGCTACCCACCAGACACTTATACCTAATCCATTACAGGCGCTACTTGGATTCATACACAATGTCCCAAAAGCAGTATGTAGATATGTGGCAATAGCTCTAATGTTAGCAAAACGGGAAATTGCAATACGTTGGGGCGGTAAACACAACGACACTGAAGTGCTGGACTGCGAGCTTGATATATTGTAGCACCAATAGTGACATATATTCTCAACTTCAACCACCCACCTCACGTCCGAGAGACATTTGGCAACCACTCCAAACATTTCTTCTAGAAACACAGGACGACTCTGACCACACTCCGATTTAGCGATCTAACTAGACATGCACATGGAACCCCTGCCCTTTCAGGTACACGCAAGTACGACATCAGCCAACAACGCTTAAGCAGTGGATACAAAATTGACTGACGTTGCGAAATAGATAAAGTGTCAATATTGATAATAGATTGAGAATTGTCATTAATGCCATCTGTAATGTAAACGGTATGGACCAATATCTGGCATGATTCTACGGTTTGTTAACTGTATGTTAAAAGGTAAATAAAGAAGAAAAAAAAAAAAAGGTATGCGTCATGCTTGTATCACGTTGCATGGTGCAAACGCGACACAAACCATCTCATAAATAGGCTCCTGTGTCACTGGTACCAGGCTGTACCTGGCTGATAAGCCCATAACTAGGGCAAAACCAATCCTGGGTTGCTTGTGTTCCGGTTCAGGGAGGACCTAGCTTGGCAGTTCGGGCTGGACTGCTCCTATTGGAGCAGGGTCAAGAATGATTTGAATATAGCTGGGTCCAAACTGAGGTGGCATGGTGGGCAAAATAACAATGTATTGGGATGCAGCCCATGTGATGAATTCAAGCATTCCATCCATCACTGTTTTGTATACTTATTGTGCGCCCTAAGTGGGACGGGTATGCCCAAACGTGGGTCCCATGCACACTGTCACTGGAACCAAGCTGTACCCAGTTGATGAGCCCATAACTAGGGAGAAACCGGTGCTGGGTTGCTTGTGTTCAGGGAGGACCCATCTGTGGCTGGGCTGTTCCTACTGGAGCAGGCTCAAGACTGATTTGCATACAGCTGGGTCCAAATTGAGGTGAAATGGTGTGCAAAAGAACGATGGATTGGGATGCAGCCAGAGTAATTACCAGTGGCTGAGATTAATATAAGCATTCCACCCATCACTGTTTTGTATACCCGTTTGTAGCACAGGGCGACAACAGCTGACAAAGCCTGCTGGGGCAAGTTGGTAGCCCAAATTTTCCTGACGCTGCCTCTTGTCACTGTACAGTACCAAGGACCAGGACCCCATGCTCAAAGTTGCACCCAAGTTCGCCAAACCTGGGAGTTTGTTGCAGTGCAGCCTGGTTGCCCAAAAGGCGAGTTACTGTCCAAGAAAGTATTCAGCTGTGACCGTGATACTGTGCAACTGGACTTCTGCCAGCACCGAGAGGACTTTGCGGGAAGGCGACCCTGTGACCAGGCCGCCTCACCCTCTTCGTGGATCGAGGTGTAGTCACAGGAAGTACCCTTTGACCGCATCACATCTCCAGCATTTTTGAGATCTTCAGTATCTTCCGTTCCGTGCATCAGGACAACTTTTATAGGAATCTCCTGCAACAGATAAAAGTGTGTGGAACTGACTGAAGACTACTTCTGAGGACCTTGCTGGTACCCCCGCCCAGCTTTTTGGTGAAAATGTGTTGAATTTGCCAATGCTTGTTTGCAGTTGAGTGGAATGTTTTGATTTACTATACCTTGTAAAATCTATACCTTTTGCACCCTCCGGTGAATCTTTATCGTTCTGGTGACTAAAAATGCATAAATATACAGTCAATTTTAATAAATTGGTGTGTGATTTCTCGAGTGTCTTGTTGATTTCTTCTTCAATTGTTTTGGTGTTGTTGAAATGCTTTACACTTGTTTCTTTGTGTAAGCCTTGCTGTTCAATCACAGCACCCAGGGTTGAGCTAGAGGGTTTAACAAACAAAACCTACTGGTCCTAAAGGGGTTGGAAGTGTATTACACGGTGTGGTCGCACAACCACACCATATTATACACCCCATTTCCTCACAGTAACATACTCAGTTCGTAGCATGTGTGGCTGTAGATGCACATGCTCTGCTTAGAATATAAAGCAGTACTTCCCGAAGCAGTGGCTAGCTGGAGGATGTTGCAGAAGATTGAAACAGATTTTGTGAAACTGCTTGTCAAACTCTTCCTTGTTGGTGCACTAAGGTATCCACACAAGTATTTGATGAATGTGTATGGATTGGACCTTGTAGGTGCTTTAGATATGTCAGCTATGGATATGTTTCCAAGGGAACACATAGTGGCTCATTTTTTACAGGTCGAATAAGACCTAGGCGCGGCAGGCAAATTCCTTTTAGCCTCAATGTAGCATGTTTGGATACATTTGACAATCCATCTAGCAATGCCTGCCTCTGAAAGAGCGTTTCTTTGTGTGGCTGAGAGAAAGTGACAAAACGTTGCGGAGTTTTGCAAAAGGGTTTGGTCCTATCAATGTAATACGTGAGGGAACATTTGACATTGTGGAAAGAAGACTAGTAGCTCAATAGTTTGATGAAGATGGAATGAGGATACCACATTAGGAAGGAATTTAGAGTTGGTTCTAAGGACAATTCTGTTATGAACCTGAAAGAAAAGCTTTTCCATGGTGAGGGCCTGCAATTTGCTAAGACACTTTAAAGATGGGATAGCAACAAGGAAAGCAACTTTCCAGGAAAGAAATTGTAATAGGCATGAGTGTAAAGGTTCAAAAGGAGGATCCACGAGTCTGGTAAGGAAAATCGTAAAGTTCCGGGCAGGGGGTACCCTTGGTGGAAAAACCTGGTACAATAGGTAGAATTACCCTTTTGAGTCCTTCCATGAAAGCCTTGATGACAGGGATTCTGAACAGAGAAGAGTGTTCCCTGTTCTGCATGTAAGCTGCGATGGTAACTAAGTAAAGGTTTATGGAAGTATAAGTGAGACCTGATTTCGGTAAATGAAGGAGGTAGCAGACAATATCCTGAACTGCAGGCCTAAGCAGATCTATGCGCTTAGGGATGCAGTTATGGACAAACCTCTTCCACTTGGCAGCATCACAGGGCTGTGTAGTAGGTCTGCATGTTTCTTTGAGGATAGACTAACGCTCTTGATAGAGGTTAAGATAGCCGAACTCTAGAACCTCATGAGCCAGATTGCGTTGCCTGTGGTTGGCACGTCTGATTGTGCCGTGATTCTGGGTAAGAAGGTTCAACCTGTTGGGGAGTTTCTCATGGTGGACGACCAACGTCTCTAGATGGGTAGAGAACCATGATTGACTGACCCACATGGGAGCCACCAGATTGAGAGTGAGGGACATTTGCCTAAGCTTCCGGACCATACACAGAAGGAGTGGAAGAGGACGAAAAGCCCATAGAACATTCCCCATGGACTGTGGGTGTGGGAACCTGGAGGCGAAGCCTTCATTGGCAAAGTACAGGAGTAGGACTTCTGGATGGAGTGCCCATTCATGGACTTGTTGCTGTATCCTGCAGAGAAAGTCTGCACATTTGTTGGCTATTCCAGGAAGGTAATCACCTGCAGGTGTATTCAGTAGTGAAGCACCAAATGCTTTGTGCTAATGCTGACAGTTGTAGAGTGTGCACTCCGCCTTACTTTTGGAGGTAATACATGGTGGACAGTTTGTCTGTCTCTATCAACGCCACTTTCTCTTGAACCTGGTGGGGAAAAAAAGCCCTGCGAGCTAGTTGGATGGCCAGGAGCTCGAGGTAATTGACGTGCAGGCTTCTTTGCTGCAGCGCTTATATGCCCTGAATGGTCAGCTGCTGAAGATGTGCGCACCCAAGAGCGAGGCATCCCGTGGTGATAATCACCTGCTGAACCAGGTCTATGAAGAGCCGGCCCACAACAGGTTGATGTTCCACTACTAGAGACAGCAATGCGTGCTGGTCCACATCAACACTAGATTGTCCCAGTGATTTTCCAATCGTGACCATTGTGATGACGGGCATTGTTGGAGCAGAAGCATGTGAAGCCTGGCGTGGGAAGCTATGCATGAGGCCATCATGCCAAGAAGACACATAACTTTTCTGACCAACTGGGGTAAGCTTTGGCAGTGACTGTGTTGAGCACAGCTCCCAGAAACGGTTGAATCTGATAGGGAAGCCCAGATGGTGAAGGAGAGACATGGTCGCCTGGGTGTGAGCGAGGCACTGCTTCTCGTTTGTACTCTTGATCAGCCAATAGTAAGGAAATACGTAAAGGCTGCTCCTTCTGAGATGGGAGGCTACAACAGCGAGGCATTTTGTGAATACTCTGGGGGCAGTGGTGACCGTGATTAGCAACACCTTGAATTGATAATGCTGACCAACCAATAACCACAACACATAGATAGCGACACTGGGCAGGATGAATGGGTATATGAAAGTAGGTGTCTTTCAGATTTAAAGAAGTCATGAATTCGCCTTGCTACAGCAGTGGGATAACATTCTGCAGGGTGACCTTCTGCAAATGTTCTGAGAGGATGCACTTGTTAAGGCGCCCGAGGTCAAGTATTTGCCTTAGAGACCATCCTTCGTGGGGATGAGAACATAAAGGAAGTACATTCCCATGCCAAGGTATTGCAATGGTTCTGGTTCTATTGTCCTTTTGAGGATAAGTGCCTGAACCTCTCCCCGGAGAAGGCGCTGGTGTTCCACAGGTAGACTATGTGCAGAGAGGGATGTCTGGTGGGGTTGCAGTGAGCTCCAGGCAGTAACCGTGTTGTATGATGGAGAGGACCCATTGGTTGGAGGTTATCTCTTCCCAACACAGGAGAAACCCCTGTAGCCTTTCTCCGACAAGTGCAGTGTGATCGGGGGAGGGGAAGGGAGTCACTGCTTGGAGGGGTCGGTTTCCTTTGGCACTCCCTTCAGTGTTGCTGTCCCTGTATCCGCCTCTGGAATACCCATGTTGACTGCTGGTGGTACTGTTGTTGCTGCCTGTGGTAGGAAGTGGTCTTGCTACCTCCCCAGTACTGTGACCTATGAAAGGAGCCCCAGGAGTGCCTGTCTGAAGAGCACCCATGGCCCTGGCCATATCCATGTCCTTTTCAAGCATTTAGTATACATGCGTTCCAAACAGGTGTTCACTGTCAAACTGCAGATTTAGCAGATGCTGTTGTATTTCTGACTTAAAGCCAGAGACAAGGAGCTAGGTGTGACACCTGATCAGGATACCAGCATTTACACCCCTGGCTGAAGTGTCGGCTGCATCAAGGACATAGCTGATGGTGGCCTTTGAGATAGTTTTGCCTTCAGTAACCAGCTCTTGTCCATGCTGCATATACTGCTCAGGAAGGCGTTGGAAGAGTTGGCAATGCGCAAGCAGACAGAAACAGGATGGTGCATTGTGTTTTGGAAAGTGTTCAACTATTAAGTCATTGTCAACGTGCAAATCTCCTTTATGAAAAGTAGCTGCCTATAAATAACCTCATAGTAGGAGGTAGTGTCATGAGGTGAGGAAGGTTTTGCTGGGTAGAGCTCAGGGGTCTCGATACCATAGTCGTCCCACAGGTCGGCCCTGGGTGCAGGATCATAAGGGGCATTATATGGATCCCCTTGATACACTGAGCTACTCTCCCCATAAAAGGAATGTTGTGATACCTCTGGTGAAGCTGGAGGAGGTAGAGCGTTTGGTGGTAGCAGTGAGGAAGAGGAGGAGCGGCAGCAGGGAGGGGGCTGGTGCGCCCCTGTCCTTATGTCTTTTATGCCTTGGAGGAGGTGTGGGCTTCAAGGCCAGTTGCTACTCAAAAGACAGCTTGCTCTTTCCTGACAGGGTTTCCTGTGGCTTAGGTGGTAGCTTGGTGGAGATTAAGCGAGTTTGGGGATGGATGAAAGCCATTTTTGGCAAGTGTCCGACTCCTACAATCGCTGGATAATAGGCTGCTCAGAGTCGTCAGAGCCAGCCATCAATGGGGCTTTTGGCACCCAGTAGGTTTTCAGTGTTGATGGGGTCTACGGACCTGCAGGCTGCTTCCATGTCGACATGAACTTCGGCAGCGAGGTCGGTTTGGGTGCCATTGTCCATTTCGGGTCACCTTTGATGCCGGAGTCCAGGAGCCTATTGGCTCCAAGGAAGGATACGGCTCATATGGAGCAGAGGAGGCTCCAAAAGCTTCTGTTGGTGCCGACCATGACCCGCAGGCAGTGGCAGACCAACCAATTTTTGAGTGCCTGGGCTCAATGCCCAACCCCCACTAGGGTGGAGCTCTGCATGTCCATGGGCTCACTGGACCGCCATGGGCTGTGACTGTGCAGTGGCCATATTCACAGTTGAAGTCTTCTTGGGATCTTGATGATGCACCCCCTCAGATTAGGAGGGCGAGCTCACCTCCAAACTGGAACACACTTGCTGGACTTCGGAAGGGCCGGCTTCTTCCTCTGCCTGAACGGTGGGTTCCCCAAAGATGGGGAGAGTCATTTCTGTCTCACCTCTGCATTCTTTGATGGGTCCATCTCCTGGTATTGAAGGGTCTTTTTCGACTGGAAGGTGAGGCAGACTGGGCATGTGGTCTTGTCATGCTCAGGAGAGAGGCAAAGATTGCAGACTTGATGGTGGGCAGTCCAAGGGAACTTTGAGTGACACTGGGGGCAGTATTGGAAGAGCATCCTTTCCATCCCGGACCTGGCATTCTCACTGAAAAAGGCACCAGAGACAGAAGGCGATATCCCAGGATGGGGCCGAGGCCCCGGCAGAAAGAGCCAAAGTGGTTGTCAAAGTTCCTGGAACGACGAAGTTGGATCGCTGATCCGTGAAGATTGTTCTTTGACAAAGGGAGACGAAGAGTCGTGGAGGCCTGGCGTTATGCGCTATTAGGTGCCGAACACCAAGCCCGATCGGTATATGCCCAAACACAATGGCGGGAAAAACAATTTAACAATGGAGCTGATGCCCATGCACCTTACCAAGCAAAGGAGGAGTCACTATAGCTTGTGGTTCGAAAGAATTCTTCTAAGCAAAACAAGTGGCTCTTAATTAGCCAACAACCTGCAGTAACACTGTTTTAGACCACCACGCTCCCTTTTGTTGTACCATAATTCTTGCAAAAATTCAAAGTAGCCAGGTAAATAACGGCAGAAAATACCCTTTAGCATATACTGTAATTTTCCAAAATGGATTTCTCACAAACACAGCAAAGGAAAAAATGATCAGAGGATTATTAAGGTCATGGTAAAAGCGAACTTGAAGGCAAATCAACACTCGTAAGGCAAAACACTAGGGCAACAACTACTTAACTTGAACTAAATACATATAGTAAAAAAAATACAAGAAAACCGCACAGTTAACCCTTTATGTTTGGGGATGCTGCAGCAATGGTCTCAATAAAACAAAACAGACACATTGAAGGACAGGAACATTAGTAAGAAAAGCCTTTTAATATAAACATTTGCACATATTAAATTACATGATTTCATCCCATATCCAGGCCAGTCCTGGAAGTGGACATATTACACCAAAGCCAGTGCCACCCATTAGCTCCCCTTAGTATCTTCTTTCAGGCAGTTCTCTTTTTGAATAGGCCTATTAAAGTGCAGCAGGCATCTGATCACACTCAAAGAAGCCACGAGGAAGGGATTATGCACTCCCCTAACAGTTATTCCATAAACAAACGGAAACACAAGCATGGATCCAAGATGACCTGAGGATCAATGGCTTGTCTGTGTAAGATGTTAAATTGGATTAGTAATAAAGCACTAAGCTGCCTCTAAGACAAATTAGACCTCATTAGTGATAGCAGAAGTGAGCAGACTCTTCCCAGAGAATTAGGTAGATTGAGCTGACAGCAACTGCCCACCCTCAATTCAACTTCTACACCCACAAATGATGTTCATATGGACCTTCCGGAAGATAGACTGGCTTTAGAATCTGGAGGAGACGGAGGTCTCTCAAATGGGAAGGAGTACTCCAGTGCCTTTTTCTCATGCCAACCCATCTCACAAAAGCCATGCTGTAATGCTCCAATGCCACACCACATGTTGGTGCCGCAGCTCGGCTTTCAGCCCAGTAGACGTTAACTGTACAATACACGTATACAGCACCTGCCTATTAAATCTTGCCCATTTGCAGAGGGCATACATGTTTAAAACTCACATATCCCATGTCCTCCAGATTCTGGTCATCATAGGGAGGGTTGTCAATTTGTTGTGAATTCGAGAATGCATCCAGTTTACTCAAATTTCTAGTAACTATGACACATATTCAAATACACTAAATGGACACTAAGAATATCTAATGCATGTCCACTAGAAAATCCATCAACAGTAGCAGCATAATGTCCCTCAATCAGTACATTTAATATCTGAGGTAAAGTTTTGGCTGGAAACACCAGAAGGCTGCGACTACAATAAGCATCAACTCGTAGTGTTGAACACACCCAAACCTTTGAAAAAGCAAGATGGTCTACAGAACAGATCCCAAAAAATAAGTTATCTAATCCAAGAGATGAAAAGTTCTATATCCACGTACTAACCCATCGGTCCATCGGATCCCACTGGTAAGAAGCTCTATATATTTTCCTATTTCAATTTCCTGAGGCCATATGGTTCTGGTGATGAAAAGCTCAGTATCACTATATTTGTTCCCCTCAGCCAATCCTGTGCTTAGGTGACAGGGTACAAATCCCTAAAGCACTCACAGGAGCCCACCTAGCCCACAATGTGACAGACTCCCTCTGTCAATATCATGAGCCACTGCAGTCTTAGAGGTGAGGGCTATAGTGACCCGTAGCCCATCCAGTGCTTGATACGGCAGGCTCTCTATGCAGTTGATAGACCCTGGAACCCACCCAGCCTCAGAGCTCAGCATTTCTGTGCAATCTCCTGATCAAAGTCAGCTCTAGGGGTGGACAGGCTTCTCATTCAATCCCAAGCCCATTCAACCTTATAAGAGATAGCATATGCACTTCTGGTGGCAACCCCATCAGCTGCAGAAAAGACAAGATCTGCTTCCACTAAGACATCCATTCTTAAAGATGAAATGTGCATTGTCCCTGTGCATATTTTATACCCCGTACCATCCCCACAATAATGGACAGCATAATGGGCAGAAAGGTGAGCTTTTAATTGTATGGCATGAGAACATTCTCATAATGCAGAATGTATTTAAGGCAGCCACTTGTTTTCTCGCTTGCAGACTTCTAACCTGGTGACATGGCTTGCGGGAAGCTTTAAAATTAAAAGGGATTTTCTTGATTGATACTGGAGCTGTGGCATGTAGAAGTGCATTCTGTAGAATAATCCCTTCTCTCTTCATAACCCCATGAGTTTTAAAGACCATCTCAACTGAATTTTGAAACAATGTCCACTGTGTTTTAACAAGAATTATGAATTTTAAAGATGATTCTTATTGACCTTTAAACAACCTCGCTGGTAGTTTTAATTCAACTCTCTCCCAGTTTTCATGGCAATTTCCCGGTGATTTTAAATCCAATTTCTTAGTGATTTAAATGCAAAGTTCCCTTGGGATTTCAGCACCAACAGATGTCCAGACAGACATTACAGTAATTGATCATGAAAACAGGCACTGGCAGGGAGGTGGCCGAGGTCCAAGTTCTGGTGCTGAGACGGGTGAATCTTGGCACTATATTGCACACTTCTGAGCGCATTGGCATCACCTGTACCACTCAGGCTGCGCTGGGCACTGCAGTTAGTATCTCTTTTGGCTGCCTGTGTAGGACATGCTTCAGTCCCTATAGCAAGGACATTTGTGACCTTCTAATGGCGATCACAGAAACAACAGATAAATGACCAGGGTAACATTGCTTTCCGACATGGCCTGGTTGTTTCCGTCCCTCACTGCTGAATTACCAAGGATACATTTAAAAAAAACAAAGATAACCATCAACTTCTAAGAGTATAAAAGGCTGCTGAGCACTGCGGCGCGGGCACGACCCTGCAAGTGCGCAAAAGTGCAAGGAGTTCACAATCTGATCCAATATGGGTAGGAAACTGCACCATCTTTCCTCCTTTGGTAACGGCAAGAAGAGTCCCACCAGACTCCATCACAAGGCGAAGAGCAGAACGAGTACCACCACAAGGATTGCCACGAGGATGGCAATGGCACACCACTGCCGCCGCTCTAGGGAAGGAAATGAGCAGACAGTCACAAAACTACATAAACCTATTGACACAGCTCTTAAGTACAATATGTGGCAAATCACTCCAAAGAAAGTCACTTTCAAAGGCATGCACAAGTTGAATGCTCTTCAGTATAAGAGTTTGGAATGGATACTGGCTACGTCAGTTAAAGGCATGCATAGACACCTTCAAGAGCTAGGGTAGAGAGCATGTAAAGGTGGAGGTTTGGGATATTTCATTTCCCGCCATATGCAAAGCTGTTCGAGGTTGATAATGGCCACTTGGTGCTCAGTGTCGCTCTACGGGAATTTGCATACAAAGCTCTGTATGACTGTGGGCCACACAGTATGCCTAAAGTCACTGTCAGATGTCGTGTAGGCAGGTAAGTCATATTAGGCAAGGAGAGTCCATTGAGTAACTCTAGTCATCGTCAGATACACACTTCAAGATCTGAATCCTGGAAAGATAGCTCAGTTTGTTAATGCACCAGCTGAAGGATCTGTGTGAAATCTGCAGCACAAAGGCAGATACATCCGTTAGAAAAGCACCACCTTCCCCCATGTATCTGCTCCTTATCCTCACAAAACAGTTCTGTCTCCTTGATCTGTCCATACTTTGTGAATAGTCTACAACCACAAAGATTTCAAAACTTACATTTGAGTAAATACAGACAAGGGGTGACGATGAAAGGGGGGGGGGGGTTATGGGAGATGGGCCTTAAGGAGAGAAATAGATTAGAGGAAAAAAGAAATAGAAAAGGACGTAGAAATAAACACAAACGGTGGGAAGAATGAAAACATGAAAAAAAAAGAATGAGCAGTGGAAATATGAAGTAAAGTGAGGCTTCGAAAGAAATCAAGACAGACAGGTATGGTAGGCAAAGAAACTGTAAGGTTAGAAAACAGAAAAAATATAATGAAAGAACGAATGATCAATGCAGAAAAGAAACAAAGATAGGAGATTAAGATTAGATTTAAGATACCTGCAATGTTCTAGAATGAGCAGACTGTCAAGACCGAGAATTCCAGAGAAAGAACAGCGAAGACCTGGACACTATTATTTTTCTTCCATAAAATGCTTTTTGTCCGATCCCCGAATGGGCAAGATGAAACTGAGTGTGATACTTTACTGAACTTATAAAAGGTCCTGTACTGCAGAAAACATGGTGGGGAAATGCATATATATTGAATTCAATGCACAGATACTTTGGTTACTGGTGGAGGTTGCAAAGATTTGGCGTGATGTGGTCTCTGAATGCCGACGAGTAATCACACTACAGTTATCGGCATTAGGTGCAGTTGGTGGGTAAGCTGAAATAGCAATTTCTAGTACAGTGTATTTTGATTAGACAAGGCAGATTCAATGTTGACTGCCCCCCCCCAAAAAAATATACGACTTGAAAATCAATATTAAATTGATAGAAGCGTACAAAATCACCAAGGATTTCACTTGCACATAGGGGTCCCTGGTTTTAACTACTGAAATACGACTCGGAACTTACCAATGGTTGAAGGCCACAAAAAGAGGACGCAGAGCTCTCGCTTGTCCCAACGACAAAAAGCTTTATTTCATCACAATTCAACTTGAATCAATGAAAGCACTTGTCACTGACAGCCCTACCTAAACAGAGCCCAGGCATTGATCCAGTCAGGAGAATCAGTTCATCATCAAGATGGATTTCTAGTATGAATGGATAAGCAAGACAAAGGCACAGACCTAAATGCGGAGTCATTTTGTGACAGCACCAACCCATCAAGGACTCGATAAAAAGGTTAATGTATAGAAGAAAATGTAATCGCGATCCATGCTTTAGGGAGTTTAGTCAAAAAGAACTGATTTCAGTCAAGAGTAGTACCATGACCTTGTCAAACGTCAGAAAAACGGACAAAGAGATTCCACCACTATAAGTCACCAAGGAGTGAGGACAGAATCCAGCCCACAAATGGTCAAATTGATCGAAGACTTCTATAAAGTCACAGAGCTGATGGATAACCAACTGTTTAAGAAGGTTGACTGTGAATAGAAGAAACATAGGCTGGAATTTTCACATCGATGACCCCTAATTTAATTCTGAACAAGAGAGTATGATATGGAACTACTGAGACTATATACAAAAAAAACAAAATGCTGAGCAGTAGCCACAGACAAATGCTGAAAACTATTGAGTAAACAAATTAAGTTTATTTCAAAATATTCAAAAATTCTCACCTAAAAACGATCACTTTTTGCAAACCTCACTTAAGATGAAATAGTCTTTTTTGGTGCTACAGATGGCTGCAGTTCTTCAAAAACACAAATCAGTTCTTTCCTAATTTTGGGTGTTATTTTAATATGAACACAGTCAAACTAACCCCCATTCGTAACAGATTTTTAGAATAACAACCTGTGAATTTACAAATTGCATGTTCACTTGTGGTTTTCTTGGTACTGAATAACAGATGTTTAGAGACCCAACTCAGCAGTACTCCTTTCGACTTAGGGAGGATGAAAGGCTGAGTCAATCTGCAGGAATCCAAATCTGAGACTAGTGGTTCAAACGCAGACCCCTATAGTGAGTGAAGAACCATTTACTTACCTTCAGTAACGCTCTTTCTGGTGGATACTCTAACTGCAGAGTCCTTACCTTTAGAATATTCCCAGGTGCAAGACTGGACGTAAAATAATTAAATGCCATTGCTCTCGCAAGCCGCTCCACATTGACTGTTCCACCCTGCGAGTGACAATGGAGCCACATACAAGTGCCACCTCTGCGTATCGATATAAGTTTTTTTTCTTAACTCTGTCCGAGCCCTCGGATGCAGATCCTAACAATAATTAGGTACCAGTGTGCAGATCTCTAATTGGGGACCTTTTTAGGCAGTAAAGAAACGATTCCACAGAATAGGGTGGCGGGACTGTGGCAAGCAATCTGCGGTTGGATCGAGTATCCACCAGAAAGAGCAGTATCAAAGTTAAGCAAGTTGTTCTTCTGAAGGTTATTTCTAACCACAGATTCCTCACCTGTAGAATAGATACCAAAGCAGTACCCCCCAAAGGTGGTGGGTCTGTGAAATAGCTCATACCAAAAAGTCCTGTATGACAGAACAGGCAAAAAGCTTTTCCCGTCAGACCTAGCTGTAAAGGCAGTACTGCTTCATAAACATGTGTGCTGAAGCCTATATTGCGTTGCGACAGATGTCAGGGACAAGCATTTTGCATGCAAGCACAATGGTAGCAGCCCTGGTGGAATGGGCCCTCAATCCCTCCAGAGGCTACACCTTAGCCAACGGCGTACCAGATCTTGATGCTGAGGACTATCCACCTTGACAAAGTCCTTTTTTCCACAGTCTTGCATTTCTTCACCCCAGAGAACCCAACAAAGAGCTCATTGTTCACCCGATGGTCTTTGGTTTGATCGATGTAAAAGAGCTTTTGGTGTCCAGCCGATAGAATCACTCCTCCTCTGGAGCTAAGTATGTTAGGAGAGTAATGGATTGCCCGATGTGAAAAGCAGTCACAACTTTTTGGCAAAAAGGACGCTTTGGTTCTCAGCACCACTTTGTCTGGGGAAAAAGCTGGTATAAGGAGCGCTTAACGTTCACTCACACCACGAGCCGAAGTAACTGCAGCCAGAAACACAGGCTTCACAGTCGGGAGATGTAGTGGACAGCTGTGCATGGGTTAGAATGGCATGCATATAAGGAAAGTGAGGCCCATAATTAAGATACTGCTGTGGTATCGCAAACAATTTGGGAGGAAATAAATGAGTCAAACCATCTAGAAACCTCATCACAGCCAGTGATTTAAACAAAGATGGCTGGTCCAGTAAACGTAAAAAGGCCGAAAGAGCAGACAAATAACCTTTAACTGTGCCCATTTTAAGTCTTTGCTAGTCCAGGGATAAAACTAACAACTTAACATTCGACTGTTTGGCCTGTAAAGGGTCAGTACTGCAAGTACCATACCAGGCTACAAACTTTTATAAGCACCTATAGTAGACAGACTTTGTAGAGGGAAGCCTGGCAGCAAGAATGACATCCACAACCTCAAGAGGAAGATTGAACGCAGCCAACTGCCGCCCCTCAATCTCCAAGCATGGTGGTGCAAATTGCACAGGTTCGGGTGCAAGACCTTGCCCTGCTGCTGCAACATGATTCCTCCCAAAGCGATAGCCTGATCAGAGGACAGATGCTCAAGCCCAGACGTTCCGGGTATCACAATCTCCTTGCCCAATCCAGAGCCACTAGGATAACTTGAACCCTGTCGTACCGGATTTTCTTCAGAACTCTGGGCAGGAGAGGCAGTGCGAGAAAGGCATATACAAGTCCCGTGCTCCACTGTATCCGGAATGTCTCTCCGAGAGAGAGCATTCTTGGAAACTCTAGCACACAAAAGTTTCGACATTGTGCGTTTTTGGCAGTGGTGAAAAGGTTTAGCCAGGGTCCTACCCATTGCTGAAAGATACCATGTGCCACCTTGGGGTATAACCGCCATTAGTGATCCCCCAGGAACCACCAGCTGAGCTCGAGTGCCCTGGCTTTAAAAAATCCTGTCAGGTGGTTCAGGAGTAGAGAAATGTCCAGGTGCTCCAGCCAGCTCCAGAGACAAAGTAGATCGAGCTCCAGTCACAGGACCCAGAAACCCACCCCACCATGCTTGCTGGAATTCCACATGGCTGTGGTTTTGTCCGTGAGAACCTGAACCAGCCTCCCTTGGATGGATGGTCAAATGGCCTTCAGCACCAGGCGAATGGCCCAAAACTCCAGCATGCGGATGTGGATCTCCACCAAATACCAGAGTCCTCTGATCTCCACATCTCCCAGATGACCTCTCCATCCCAGCAATTACGCTCCCGTCATCACTGTCAACTCTGGGTGGGGCAGAGAGAGGGTTCTGCCAGCAGTCCAAATGTGGTTGAGTCAACACTACAGTTATTTTGCTAATTTCCTCTGAAACCTTGATGGAATCCAAGAGGTTCCTGTGCTGCTAGGCCCACTGAGACTTCAGGTTCTTCTGCAGATGCTACATATGCCACCTGGCATAGTCCAAAAGCAGGATACCAAGATCCCCAGAATCCTCAGAGTCCCTTTCACTTCACTAAGACCCAGGACCAAGGCTGAAACATCGAGATCATAACTCGAATGTCCTGGACCCAGAGCGGTGGAGGAAATGCATGAAAGTACACCATATTCAGGAAGGCTCCCATGAAAATGAGCTTATGTGAAAGAGTCAGGTATGACTACAGCACTTTGATAGTGAACACCAACGATGAAAGGAGCTTCGCCATCATCTGGATGCTATCTAATATTGACTGTGGCAAGTTCGCCTTCCACAGTCAGTCGTCAAGCTAGGGAAAAACTGGAATCTCCAACCTTCAAAGGCGTACTGCGACCACCACCATCACCTTTGTGAACACCCAAGGAGCACTGGTGAGGCCGAACGGGAGAACAGCAAAACTGTTTTCAGCCCACCTTGAACCACAAATAGCACCTGTGGGACTGCAGGACAGATACATAAAAGTAGGCCTCTGGGACTGTTGGCAAGATTTCGGCAATCACGTCCCATAAAGTGTTGCAGTATCAGCCCAGCAAGCAGCTGGCATTGACTGACCTCAGGGCTAGACTGGCCAATGAAAACATCTGCTTCCTCAATGCTGTGATTTGTTTGGACTCCCTATCTGGCAGGGAGTGGGGGGCAGAGTTGGGTGGGTGGGACTGTAGGAAATGATTTGGGCTTCAATCAACTTGTGGAACCATGAACTACCAAACTTTCTGGCAGGGTTCTGTGCCAAAAGTCAGGGCTGGCTGGCACGGGCCTGTGGCATCTGGCAGCCTGCCTGTTTACTGGTGGACAGGAACAAGGCATAGACCAGATGCCCATAAGGGTGACAGTCAGGGCTTCCATACATGGAAAAATTGTTTGGATGAATTGTGTCCAAGTTGCAGAACTTCTGTCAGTACGTTAGTTTTGACTTCCATAATTGGCAGCTGAAAATTCAATACACCCGCTGCCCAACCCAATACCAAGGGAAAGGAGGCACACTCTTCGTTAGATGGCCCAGAGAGATGAAAACAATCCAGTGACTGGGGAAGTGTCCAAACCTCTGTCCATGAATACATAGTCATCACCATTGAGTTGGGGGAACATCTGCCTCATCTTCATTGTCATCTCCACAGGATGGTTGACTCTCCTAGGAGCCCGAACCAAAAGGTTCTTGGGGCACTGGAGTGCGGCTTGGAGGCAAATGCATAGTTTTGGCTCAATCAGACTTAATTGGGGCCGGGTGGTTTGGTACGACTTTGGGACCGTCAGGCTGAGATTACATTGGCTCAGAGTCAGAAAGAACTATGGGAAGACAGTCTACATACGGTGGCTGCGGCGTCTGAGCTGGTGTCAATGTCAAACGGACCAGCATGGATTTTTTTAGTGCTAGATTGGAAGTTGTCTCTGGCATCTGAGTGGAACCAGAGGTGGATTCAAGAAGCACAGATGGTACCACGGGCGGACCCTGTGGCATTAACCCAACTGGAGGCCTCTGCGGGTATTTGGGGCTCGAAGTCCCACCCGAGGGAGATGTAAGAGCGCCAAAAATCACAATATGGCCTCTCTAAAAGCTTCAACGATGGACCTGGAAACTTGGGATGCTTGAATTCAGTTGCAGGATCAACTCCTCGGCGAGGGACCAGGAGCAAGTCTGCGAGGGTCCCCACGACTGCTCATGCTGAGTTGAGGGACTGGGACCAATGCCGCCCTGCCTTCTTGTGCTTCCACTTTGATTTAACGCAAGGCATGAACCGCAATGAGAACCTGTTGCAGAAATGGACTTGACAGTAGGTAAGGGTCCAACCCCTCAATTTCGAGCGGGACTTCTGAGAATTCTTTCAGTGTTTAGTGACGTAAAGCTTAAATTTGCATCCCCAAATGGCCTTCACATTCATAAGGGCACACTCCTTTCAGGAATTGGGAGCTTTGCGCCCAACCCAAACATCAGAGGCACATCTCATAAGGATCTGTAATAGACATTTGCTTGCAGCAGTCACTTCAAGGCTTAAACCTTGTAGTTTTAAAAGGGGGCATAGTTTTCTTTCACACTGGAAAAATGAATTTGGTCACCTGAAGAGGAAAAAGTTGGGAGCAAACTCTGCATCCGCGTATGAAGGCGCAGAAAGAAAAGAACCAACATTTACACACTGGGGATATTCTGAAGGTGTTGAATCTATGGTTAAAAGTGTCCATCAAAATTACTACACTGAGCCACCATACTCGGATAAATGGTATAATAACTACTAGAGAGTAATGGATAATCAACACAGTCTTCAGGCTGCTTGAGTAAGGGCTTTTTAGGAACAATATTCAGAAAAGAACCATTTGGAATATAACTTTTGGGGGACTTTGATACCGTTTTTTAGGTTGATGTTAGTAAAGCATTAAGTAATGAAGTGGCATCAGTTGAACCCTAAGAAAAGAATTAAGCTTCTTTGTTGGATATTACTTTGAATTTGTTTGGAACAGTCTTCTGTGGTATTTTACATTTCAAAACAAGAAAATCTGAAAGCTTGGAAATTAAGAAGAAGACTAAAATGAGAAGTGGTGAAATGAATTCAGTGCCTGTGAAGGGGAGCATGAAATCCAAGGAGAACCCAAGACCAACTGGTGCAGGCCTAGATCCTCTACATGCACCACCAATTTAGGAGGAAATAGAGATTCAAATATACTATATAAGAAACGTTGTAAGCACATCATGTGCTGTGCTAATTCAGACTTGCGATGTGGTGGTCAGTGGCTGAATCTCTTACTAGGGAGCTGAAAATCACAATTTATAAAGTCAAGATTTTGCCAACTTTCAAAACTGAATGAAAGAAAAGACACATTTAGTTGGGTTCAGTTCCAAAAGATAGCCATGTTGATTGAGATTGATCCATCTACCTACTTAACTTTAGCTATAGCTGGAATCATTTGTTTTTATTTTGGGTAGCCAATAGCAGACTGTAACAGAAAATAGGGATGTTCTCTTGAAGCCCAAAATATGGGTTCAGCTCCACGGATAGTTCTATGGACCAGGCAAAGCGCTTCAATTTTTGAAGCTAGTGCAAGTAAAAAGGTAGCTGGTCTGCTGTGGTCACTGGATCACACATTTAGAAGAACTCTAGCATTGGCATTTTAGATACATTGTACATTTCGTATCAGATTTTAGGAAAGTCCAGATGAACAGCAGTAGTCATGACAATGAAACTGATTGACCAATGCAGTTTTGCATAAGAAAGAAAAGATCCCTAACAAATATTTTAAGAAGCAGAGTTGGAAAAGGAGGACTTGGTAACTGCACTAAACCCAACCCATATAGTTAAATTAAAGTCCATCTTCACTGCTACTTTCTTCAGACTTAAAAATGGGACTAGAGAGAGGCCTAATTCATCAATCCAAAAACTGAGAGGTCATAGTTAAGCTGAGTGAAATGGAAGTATTATCTCCATCCTGTAACAATAACTCAAGTCCATGATGACAACAGTCAGCCGTGAGAAAATGGACATTAAAATGGTCGTCGAGAGCTGCCATCACTACATACTAAGTGCTAGCAAATGGGTAAAACTACCTATACCTAAAATTGATGAACTTGATCTTCATTTTCATAATTTCACAAAGTGGCTAAATCAATGCTTTCTCCACAGGTATGGAAGGGGACAGTAATTAAGAGCCTCTGCAGACAGAAATATGCCAAGACAAATCCAATGTGGGCTTTTTAAACAGTTGAATAACTACCACTGCTGCTTTTATAGGAGGAAAAAACACAGCTTCATTACATGTACATAGGAATATTTCACAATGCAAAACTAGCTGGATGCCAATGAAGTGCTGCACAGAAAGGTGAAGCTCTGGTACTATTAAGGAATGAAGACAACAAAGCAAGAGTGGGCATAGTTAAGGGGTGATGAGAAAGTGTTCTGCAAAGAGATGTGCCTTATTTATTATTTATATATAAAATGTAGAAAGGTGGAGACAATTCTAGTGTTGATGCTGGGTGTGTATACTTGTGTGTGACAAAGAAGGCCTTTGCTTAAGTTTTTCTCCTTCCTGCATTTCTTTGTTTCTAGTCTCATGATCACTTAGCATTTAGTATTTCATTGTTGGCCCAAGATAGTTAATTTCTCAAATAGATATGTAGGGAAGTTATTTTTGAGGGCGTTGTAAGAGATGTAGCTGGTCTTACAAGTAATGCAGGCTTGGGGGAAGAACAAATACAATGAAAGTCTTAATAGGATAATGTGATCAAATGTCCTCAGTCCTATGATGAGGCCAATCATGCCATTTAGGACACATTTCTAAGGCATCATAGTAGAGACCGAGGCATGGGTGTTGCTTCCGTCTAGGCAGGCAAAGACTAGCGCTTGTACTTGTGTTGTTCTGGAGTTTGTTTGGGTAAGAAGCGTTTTTCTTTTTTCAAGAGGGAGAGCTGGTAACATACTGTATTGGTTTTTATTGCAATGTGTTCTTTGAATGAGAAGTCTATGTCCTGGATGAAGAGATTTAGCACTCTGTGTCAACTAGGGGAAGGAGAATATTAGGTTCATGTCTCCTAAGCAGACTTCAATCAAAGGTTGCTTGTGCTGTTTGAAAGCAAAAGGAACTCTGCAATAGTCAGATTGAATTTTAGACAGATGCTGGACATCCAGTTCTGAATCAGCTCAAGGCTAATCCTGAGATGCTGAACGTCAGTCCTGTGAAGTTGAACATTTTTATGTAAATGTAACCTCATAATAATATAGAAATGTGCTTTAACGTATGCTTTTATTAAACGTGCAAAAAATGAAAATGCAGCTTATTTCTGCAGAAAGCTCCCATTTCTATTGTTCTTTCACTGCTAGGCCTCAATATTTTCTTGATTCTTTCCTATCCCTTTAAGAAAAATAAATGCCTTTTTGTAAAATGATGTTT
Organism: Calotriton arnoldi; assembly: GCA_963921515.1. Classification (NCBI taxonomy): domain Eukaryota; kingdom Metazoa; phylum Chordata; class Amphibia; order Caudata; family Salamandridae; genus Calotriton; species Calotriton arnoldi. The sequence continues at coordinate 43,976 of CAWUFW010024182.1, forward strand.
GAACTGTAGAACTTGACATCTTCGTACAATGTGCTGTTCTCTGCAAAATGTATTTCTTGCCTTTCTCACACCATATTACTTTATTATATATTAGATTGTTTCCTCTGCCATATGCTTGTAATGAACAAGTATATTATTGAAAGAAATGCATGTTGTAGGTTTAAATTCCATGATCTAACCAGGACATCACTCGATATTAAGGTTTCATTTCATAGAGCAGACCATTGTTACACAATGGGACACTGAACAGTAACAGGTTCTCATGCAAAGGTTGTTTGAAGGTTGCAAAGGTTCTCATGAGAAACTTCCTAGATGTATCTTTTTGTAATACGCTGTAGCCCCATTCAAATAACTACATGTTGGCATGGACGTTTACCATAAGAATCGAGGGAGAAGGCGATGGACCATCCGAAGATCCGTCTTCATTGGCTATAGATGACGTAACCACCTGTTTTTGCAACATGTTTTGTGCTTTCTATATAGTACGTGTCCCTAGCTAGAGAGTTAGGCATTCTATGCACCCCTACCCTGCCATGTTCCTTAGCACTTTATGGTGCTCACCTGAATTGCCATAAGCTACTGCTAACAATGATTTGTTTGTTTTCCTTACGATTTGTGAGGAGACTCTCTATCTGATGCCGATCATTAGCTACTGCTGAGATTAATTCCTTTTACCTGTTTGAACGGTTGTTACTGCAGCCCTTAGGGAACTCAGCTGAGTTTCCAGAACTACTCATTATGGGGAATTTGACCTTTTCATAGTTATCAGCCTTTTGATCCAAAGATTTTACTTGCTCTTTTCCAAAAAGAACTCTTTATGAGTTTTTGCACGGATAGGTTAGGTCCTTTAGATTAGGATTAAGACAAATTTATTTATGGGACACGCTGTTATTTTGTATGCTTGTTCTAACTACATTTCCTCTAACTTTTTAGTAAATGGATTTGACTAATCTGAATAAAAAAACAAAAATACAGACGAAGCTCTTAACGAGAAAATAAACTTTGAAAAGTTCACCAAACCTCTCATTATTGACTGACCATCTAATGTTAAAGACTATGTTTATTTTAGAGATGTGTTTGGGCTGTGCTCCATTCTAATACGGTGGCAAAGATTCATCAACCCGAAGACGCCCGGAAATTGGAAGTTCGCTTAGTAAGTGTGAAGTGGAGCTACTTATAAAATGTTTATGCGATTCCCGTGCTCGCAGTCCCCAGTGATATATTTGGGTGTCACTGTTTGTCGTGTGTGTATCGTAATAGATTGATGATGTCAGTGAGTAAAGTCCCAAAGGTTACCATTTAGGCGTTGAAGATGATGGGGGAGGGATGAAACCTTGGAGGATTTCTGGAATTTTGGGCATTCAACCTATTGGAGATGAACCACTAAAGAAAGGACTGTGTCAGTGAAATCCATGTGTGCTTCTAGGGTGTTAGGTTAATGCTTGGTCCTCGACCGCCTCAAAGACTGCCGAGGAGTCACGCAGGATTAGGAGACAACTATCAGTTTTGTCACTGAAAACGAGAGCATCACTGACTACTTGTATGGTAGTGGTCTTCTTCCTGCATCATGTTCTAATCAGATATGTACACCTCTAGGACACAATCCTTTGTGATCTATTCATGTAGTTGGATAGCAACAACGCTATCAATGATCCTTCTAATAAAAGGCAGGTGAGTGATGGAATGGTGGTTGGCATGGTTGTCTGTGTAAGGTGTTTTTTTTCTTTTCAACAGAGGGAGAATCTGTCCTATTTGAGGTTGTCTGGGAAAGTTCATTGTCTGAGGGAAGCATGGATGATATTCAGAGGTGTTAGGGCATCCCCTCCTTGAGGGATTTCATGGTGGTTGATGGCAGGATGTGACTTCATAGGAGGAGGCCTTGAGTGCTTAGAAGATGTTCGAAAGATTGTGGGTGAGGGGGTGTTAAAGGCTCTCTATTTGGGGATGGAGTGATGTGGGATAATGGGCGGTGAGCATATCTTTCTTGACTTGTCCATGAGTGATCTGATATTTATCTCAGAGGACAAAATGTTGATGGTGCTATATTCTGGGGCTATAGGGTCTGAGCCTCGGTTGATACTGTGCTTGACTGGCCTTGAAGAGAGCTTGGCTCCTCTAGGTTGCTTTGTAGATGGTAGTTTTGTAGAAGGTAGCATAGACAACCAGAAGAGCAATCTGCAGGCTGAGCGAACTGCTTCGAATTGGGCTGGGTCAACAAGGACGTTAGTCAGTTTCCATGTCTTTCCTTGTCCTCATATATTGTGTTTATTTGTTTTCTTAGGAAGCACTTTGGAATACCAAAGCTAGGAGCATCATGGTTTAAGTGGTCCATTGATTTCCTTGTGGTAAAGACACACTAGTTAGATGCCGAAAATCTAGTGCGGAGCTTGTACAATCTACCAGAAGACTGGAGGATGCAGTCACAGAGCCTACATATGGCCGGTGCTGAGAAGCACCAGGAAATATCGGTATTCCAGAAGATGAAACTGAGTCAATAGAGGGGGTGGGGGGGGGGGGGGCGGGTAGTTAGAAAATAAAACTGAAGGCTTGGGAGTTAGCAAACGTGTCTGGTAAAACAACCAGCTCCAATGATAGCCTAGCAGGAAGAAAAGATTGCAAATTGTGTGTGAGGGCCAGGAGGAAAGAAAAATAGTTGTAACAGACAGAAAAAATGAAAAAGGAAACGGAAAACTATCAATCAGATGGAACAAATCTAAGATACTGGGGACATGACAAGTGGAAGGTAAAGTAGTGTGTGGAGAAGGGGGAAGAAGGGCAATAGAAACCACAGGGTGCAGCATTTACCGCTTGTCATGTGCGAGACTTTTGCCATCTTCTTGAGTACACCATCCATGCCTGACTGCGTGTTATCCATCTCTTGTGCAAAGTCATCGAGCATCCTGCAAAAGAAAAGAAACAGTAACAAAGGAGAGTAGGCCCTTGGAGACCAGTATACAACTGAATAAACCAGACAGGGTACAGATCTGATCGAACACAACACTATTGTAGTGCACAGAATGCACATGGTCATCTCTGAATCCTGCAGAACATATCTTGGAAGGATAGTATGATACGATATACTATTTATATTGCGCACAGCTACTCGGGGATAGTACCTCCCTTTATTTTGCACAGTCTGTACTGGAAGGATGGCATCTCACTTCACATTACAATGTTAGTGTCGGAAGGACGGCACTTCGATACTCCATGGTCCATAATAATTGAAGATGTGACTTCCCATTCTTCAGTGTCACTATGGAGGGGGCAGGGGTTCTCATTCATACTCTCTCCATCTCTCACTATTAGGTTTTGCGGTTAAGAAAGGCACATACAGTCCGAACATGGAATAGTTTCTTCACAAAATATGCCCATTTTCTTACCAGTCTAAATATTTTGGCAGTTTTTCATACCAAACTTTTTTTTTTCTTTTAAAGGCTGTTTTTTGCCAAATTCACTTTTTTGTCTTAACAATTTCCCCAGGCCCTAAACTGATTATTTACATACTCCAAAACGGATAGATCACAGACCCAGAAAAAGGCTTATGACAGGGTCTGAAACGTAGGTAGTAAATAGTGGAGGATCGGGCATGCGTCGAGGTCAGTGTCAGTTTGGGCACAGGACGCATGCAACAGTGAGCAGGACCAAAATAGTATATGACAGATTGGAGCAAACACCCCAAGTTCTTTTGGAAATATCCTGATGAAAGTTTCAGGCCAGCGGCTTTCAGAAAGAAGGGTTCATGATCTTATGATAGTTCTTGTTGCAGTCTTAGGGCTGGATACTGCATGGCAAACGTAAAAGGAGAAATATACAACAGAGGCCTCGTTTCAATGGAATCAATGCAGTTCAAACCAAGAAATACAGCAGAGCAAGGAGTGTGTTCATCAGGGAATCCCAGAACGGGACATCAGGATTTCCACTTGCCTAGACACGACCGAGCAAAACCAGCCCATTGGTGACCACTTCGCCATACCCAAAAATCTGGTATACACACCATGTCTGCCTTTTAACCTGGAGGGCATGCCCTCTTTGGGAGCACGTGGCTCCTATGCCCATTAAGGTGGACACTTAAAACTAAATGAACTTAAAATAGAATTGCTTCTCTTGTCTAACTTTCTTCTAAATGAATACTTGATAAATGCAATTCACACTGCGGGTTTTCAAACTGTTGATTTTGTGGAAATCCTTAAGAAACCCACTAGACAGCGGACTTAATTTTGAAAACTACATTAGTAATCTAGCCAAAGGAGCATTTTTCAACTCAAACTTCTCAGAATCTGCAAACCTTTCCTACCACCAAGTGAAATGAAAAATGCTAAGCAATCCCTTGTACCATTTCACCTCGACTGGGACAATGATCTCACTGGATCACCCAAAAAGAGAATCCTACTCCATTAAAGGCTGCCTTGAATGCCTATGACAGGTTTGTCTCCAGCTCATACACACAAAAAGTGATGGGAAGAATGCTCGCAAATAGCCTAACCATTGGCAATCGCCCTGGGTAGCATACCAACTGACCGTTTTTTGCATATTTTGCTACTTTAGGCAGAGTACTGTCCCTGCTGCTCACTGAACTGCCAAGTATTCCTTCCTTCATCTTTTGCGTTTGATGTAACGCTTTCCAGCTAGGTTAGTACTGTAAGTGGCCAGGGGTATGCCCAGAAGTGGGTCCCCTGCTTACGTGCCACAGGATCCAAGCTGTAACTCACTGACGAGGCCTAGCAAGGCCAACACCGGTCTGGGGTTGCTTGGGTTCCCTTCATTAGGGGGCCTCGTCTGGCAGTTCTGGATCGACTGTGCCCATGAGTAGCAAAGTCAGTACGGTTCTGAATAAGATGGGTCTCTTTCTAGACTGGCACAGTGGGTGAAAAACAATGGGTAGGTAGGCCACCCAGAGTGATTGCCAGCGGATATTTGTAAGTATTCATCTTATAAAGTTTTGTGTGTTTGTTGTATCAAACTCACAGATATGGTACCTTAAAACACACGGATCCTTGCCTTCTTAGAATGGCTTCCAGTTGAGGCCAAATTAACTTATATAACTGCCTGTTTAACCTACAAAGGGCTAAGATTAAATACCTCTCTCTGAAACTCAGTGGGCTCCCGCTCGGTGAGAAGCAAAGTTAACTGTCGTCTACAGATGAATCGCTTTCAGAAAACATCCTTCACTGGCCATTCCTGCTCTGAGCATGCACCTAAAATACGGAACTCCCTGCCAGTATCACCGATACTGCCCAACTTGCAGTCTTTTTAAAACACACCATGAAATCACGTCTTCTCAAGAAATAGTTTGATACTTATATTCTTTTTTCTCTACAAATGAGGCAACTGTAGTCCCCTCAATTATCCATTTCCAAAGTTTTACCTTCAAAACCTAGGATCTGTTTCATCATCGGAAGATGCAAATCTTCCCAACTGCATTTCTGTCTTTTTTGGTTCTAATCATATTTGTTGTAATAGTAATGTAGCTGAAACTGCTACCTCACACTGTATTACACATACTAATTTCTCCAACAAAATACTGGGTATGTATTATTTTATTTTTTATTTTATTTTACGGAGTTTTATATAGCGCGAACTTGACCCGAAGGTATCGGGTATCAGAGCGCTTTACATAGCACCAGTTGCATTACATGAGGACACATTCATTTTTGTTAGGCACGGGAGGTTAAGTGATTTGCCCAGAATCACAGGATGTTCAGCGTCATTGCCGAGACTCGAACCCAGTTCCCCAGATTCGAGGTCGACTGCCCTAGTCGTTAGGCCAACTCCTCTCTCCTTAATATTATTATTATTGTGTCTATAATTAGTGATAGTAAATGGTTAATGTGAGGCACTATGATTTCCTCTGGTCTTGTTTGAGCTTTATAAAACATCGAAAAGTATCAAATGTAATCAAATAAAAACAAGCTAAGGCAACTAGGGCACAGAGTGGGCAGAATGCCACTGTGGAGATGTCAAGAGCCTGGGGTTTCCTAAATTGTCTCTACAAGACAATTTTTTTGAAGTGGCAGAGTAGTGTACTGGACACTGGAACACTTGCAAAAACATGCCAAAAGTAGGCAGGGGTAGAGGCACACCAGGTCATTAAGAGGAGGGGTGGAGGAGTGATAGTAACTGGAGAAATGTGGCTGAACATAGATTTAGTTATTTGGATTGGTTTGCCGGTGGAGAGAACTGCAGCTCATGCTAACAAGTCTGCACATAAGTATATGATCCTTTATGGTGACACATACAATAATTGGGTAAAACGTGTGGAGAGTAGATTAAATAAAAGTCAACTAACAGAAACAGGCGGCACAGTAGGGGGGTGAATGAGGAGGGGTGCCAGGGTATGGTGGATTACAGAGATATCTGTCATTTGGTGACATGACTTCAAAGGTTTGGCACAACCTTTCCCATCTCCTTTAAATAATCAACTCATCAAACGCCTAATGCTGCCTAAGACTCCACCCACAATGAAAAGGTTTCAGTACTAAAGGACAGCACCACCCTACGCTGCGGAGCCAGTTTTAATGGGATGCCTTTGCCCTCTTCCTACAGTCTCAAGCTTGACAGAGGCCATATACTCCACCAGACAGAAGATATATTGAAGAATGGCACCCACCTCAATCTGTGTCTACTTTTGAAAGAGAGTTGTTTCTATTTGTTTTGTAGTATTATAAGGAAATGGTTACTTACCAGTAGGATTCGTTTTGCAGCCTAAACAGTTTTCTGGATTCACATGCTGTGCACCTATTCTGCTATCTAGTGGATGGGTCCAGTATTGTGTCTTGTATTTTTTTTTTTTTGAGTGGGGGCGCTATCGACCACCATTTGGGGGTCAGTCCATCCACTGTGTCCTGTGCGTGGTCACCATCTTCCCATTCTTTTTTCTCCTGGTGTCAGGTCTCTAGAACGTTCCTTGGTTTGAAGTGTTGCTTACCTTGCCTGTTTAATTTTACCCCTATTTCCGAGGAGGTGGGTGGGTCGTATGCGACTCCTACCGGTAAGTAACCATTTCGTTTTGCAGCATGAATCCTTTTCTGGATTCACATGCTGCGCATCTGATTAAGTAGCGGTTTTTGGTTCTTTGGGAAGGATGGGTTGAAATGTGGATGAGATGGCAAATGCATGTCGTAGCACTCTGTCCCACCTGTGCGTCCTTGTTTATTTGGATGTCCACAGGAGTGATTTGTAAAGGTGTGTGGAGATGACGAAGTTGCCGCCATGCAGAAGTCGGCAGTGGGTACATTTGCTAGGAACACTAGGGTTTTGCCCTTCTTCCTCGCTGAATGTGCCCTGGGGCATATGGGTAAAGTTTTTCCTGCCTTTGTGTCGCATGTTTGGATAGTTTCTACTATCCATCCTGCGATCATTCACTTAGTTACAGGCGTCCCTTTGCTTGCCCTAGCCAAGGAGACAAAGAAAAAGTTCCCTTTCTGAATTGCTTTAGTCTCTTGTAGGTAGTACGAGTGCTCTCACCACGTCCTAGGTGTGTAGTGCCTTTTCAGCCTGTGACTTTGGATACTAAAAGAAGGCTGGTAGTTGAATGTGTTGGTTGACTTGGAATTGTGATACTACCAATGGTAGTAACTGCGTGTTTGTTCCTAGGATGACCTTTTCCTTGTGGATTTGAAGGTATGGTTCCTGGATCATGAGCGCTTTTAGTTCACTCTGCAGATTGACATGATCGCTATTAGGAATGCTGTCTTTAGGGTTAAGAACTTCAGCTCCATCTTGTGCATTGGCTCAAGTGGTTGTCATCAGTTGTGTGAGGAATGTGTTCAGGTTCCACATTTGCGTTGCTTTTGGTGGTGCCACTCTCTTTGTTCCTTCCAGGAACCTTTTCACTACCAGAAGTGTGAAGAGACTGTCCCCTGTAGTATGCGACTATGGCGGCCAGGTGGGCCTTTAGTGACGCGTAGGTCAAGCCACTGTCCAGTAGGTGGGTGAGGTATGTTAACACCGTAACATGCTCTGGCCTGGTCTCTAGTTTTTTGTGGTCCCTGCACCAGTGGTTGTATAAAATCCACTTGGCCGTGTAGCACTTCCTAGTGCTTGGTGTTCTAGCCTTTTTCAGGATTTCCATTGTCATGGGGGCAGTTGTGGGTGTCCAAACTCTAGGTATTCAGGAGCCACGCTGCTAGATTGAGCTGGCTGGCTCTGGGTGACGTATTCAGTTTTGCATAGTTAACAGGTCTTGTGTTACTTTGATCGGTATGACTTTTCCTCTGAAAATCTCTATGAGGTCTGAATACCAAGTCTATTTGTCCCACTGTGGGGCGATGAGGAGGAGTGGTGTCCCTGGTTGTCTGGCTTTGTCCAGTACCCTTGGGATCAGAGGAATTGGTGGAAAGCTGTATGCAAATCTCCCTTATCAGTCCATCAACAGGGTATTCCCCTTGGACAGGTGGTGTGGGAATTCAGGACGCAAATTCTTGGCATTTTGTGTTTTCTGGACTGGCGAATAGGTCTATGCTTGGTGTGCCTCAAAGTCTGAAAAGGGTGTCCAGTACTTCATTGCTTTAGCTTGCATTTGTGGAAGGCGGTTTTTTGTCTGCTCAACTTGTCTGCCTCTATGTTCCGTTATACCGGGCGGTGTATTGTTACTAGGGTTCCATATCTCCTGCGCTAGTCTCGACAGTGGGAACAACTTTGTTGAGGTAGAACATGGTCATTGTGTTTTCTGTCTGGATAAGCACTGCCTGTCCCCTCACGTGCACCTGGAATACTTTCAGCCCTAGGAAGACAGACTTTAGTTGCAGGTAGTTTATGTGCTTCACGGCGTCCATAGGACTCCAGAATCCTCTGACCTTTATATTGTCAAAGTGTGCTCCCCAGCCCTTGTGGGATGCGCCTGTCGTTATGGTCACTGTGGGAGCCGGTAGTACTTCATTGCTTTAGCTTGCATTTGTGGGAGGCGTTTTCTTGTCTGCTCAACCGGTCTGCCTCTATGTTCCGTTATCCCAGGAGGTGTATTGTTACTAGGGTTCCATATCTCTTGCGCTAGTCACGACAGTGGGAACAACTTTGTTCCTCCCTGTTTGTTGAGGTAGAACATTATCATTGTGTTGTCTGTCTGGATAAGCACTGTCTGTCCCATCACGTGCACCTGGAATACTTTCAGCCCTAGGAAGACAGTCTTTAGTTCCAGGTAATTTATGTGCTTCACGGCGTCCATAGGATTCCAGAATCCTCTGACCTTCATATTGTCAATATGTGCTCCCCAGCCCTTGTGGGTTGCATCTGTTATGGTCACTGTGGAAGCCGGTAATTTGAAAGGTCGCCCGAGCCTCACATTTGTTTGGTTCCACCATTCTATTTCCTTTTGAACCCTTGCTGTGACAACCACTAGATCCTACCAACTGCTTGCAGCATGTGACCATCCATTGCAGAGCCATTCCTGTATGGGCCACATATGTAGTTTTGCATGCGGTATGAGGCCGATGCATGATGCCATCATGCCCATCACTTTCATGACAGTCCTCACTGTCAGAGACTGTCCCTTCAGGTAGAGGCAAGTTTGGTCTGTTATTGCAGTCTCCCTCTTGGAGATCCAATATGCATGTGCTGATCTTGAATCCAGTGTTGTCCTCAGAAACAACATCACCTGTTCGGGAAGTGGTGATGATTTCTTGTGGTTTATGGTGCACCAAAGGCCATGTAGGGTGGTGGGGACTCTTTGCACATCCTTGTGGCATTTTTCGTTTGAGTTTGCCTTCACTAGCCAATTGTCCAGGTATGGATAGACAGGAATGCCTTAGCTTTTCAAGTGTGCTGTCACTGCTGCTAGGCATTTCATAAACACCCTTGACACAGGTTTTATGTCAAAGGGTAGCACTCTGAACAGGTAGTGTACCTTGTCCAGGACAAATCTGAGGTATTTTTTGTACCTCTGGTTCATTTGAATGTATAGGTAGGCCTTTTTGTTAGGTCTAGGATGGCCATGTGATCTATCTATAGGAGTGGGATTACTTCTTGTAGCATTGCCATTTTTGAAGTGTTGAGTTTGAATGAACTTGTTTAGGTATCTAATCAGTCTCAGTGTCAAGTCTTGTTTTGGTACTAGGAAGTACGCCGAGTAGAAGCCACCACCTGCCTCCCTTGGAGGGACTCTCTATGGTGCTTGTTTGGTTTACGTTCCTTGACTTCTTCTTGCAACTCTGAATTTCTTTTCTCTTAAGATTCTTGTCTTTGGAGGAACATGAAGCAGTGGCCTGATGAGTTTTTTGCAGTAATCATGTCTTATTATGTTTAAGATCCAATTGTCTCAGGTGACTGGCATTCACTCTTGTAGGAATCCTCCTATTAAACCCCCCCGCCAATGGTGTTGTGTGTGTGGTATGGGCTGGTAGAGTCACTTGCTTGGTCCTCCTTTTGCAGGTTATTCTCTCCCTCAGGATTTCCCGGGATAGGGCTGCCTCGTCCTGGACCTGGCTATGTTCTTGCCCTCCTGGATCACTGCCTTAGCTCTCTTTTTGAATTCCTCTGGAAGGTTCTACATGAGTCCTTCCATTTTCACCCTGTGCTGGTGGCCATATCTGTTGAGGAGTGCACTCGAATTTGCAATTCTCCAATGTGTCGCAGTTACCCTCCCCATCTTTTTAACCACTAGGTCCATTCTTTTGCTTTCCTTCTCCGGTCACAGTGGGCCAGTTGACGTGGGAGCTGCCGGCACGTTCCCCTTGATGTATTGGGGGTCTTGAGCGGAATGCTTATATTTTTCTCCACTAACCGCTCTGGCAGGTTCCTTGAAAGCTGCCTTACCCTGGTCCAATATGCAGGAAACCGTAGGTAGATACAGGTTCACCTTCTGTGATGGCATCAAGTTTCCGAGGAGGAAGCATGATCCCTCCCTCTCTTCCTCGAGCTGGACCCCATACATGTCTGCCGCCCTTTTGATTAGTCCGTTGTACAAATTTACAAGGACAGGTCGTCAGGGGACGAGGGCCTCGAGGGATAGCTGTCGACACCCTCCTCGGAGGAATTCGGTGTTGAGATCCTGCCATTAGTTCTTGAATTGGCCCTGCCTCTATTGTGGAGGATTCGTCCTCCTTGTATACAAAGGGGTCTATCTGCTCCTCTGTATGAGGGTCTGACATCGAGGGCACCTCGATGTCTGCTAGGTCTCCACCCAATTTCCTCGGTTCCAGGGGTTTCGTGGGGATGCGGAATGCCTTCAGGGAGTTGTCTAACTCTTTCTTACGTTGCAGGAGCACCACAATTTCGGCCTCAAGTCGGCATCTTTTCCTCTCGACCTTGAGTGAGCGTTTGACGTCAGTGATCGAGGAGGGTTTTCTCTTTGGGGCAACCAGTTCTTTGTCCTTTGCTTCTTTGTCTTTTGCCTTCGTTCCCTTCTTTGCACCGGTTAGCAACAAGTGTTGGTGCGAAGGCTTGCCCCCATTGGTATTCTTTGGTCAGGACCCGTGTGGCTCGTCGTGTTTGTGCAGAGATTCTGTCATTGAGTATTTCGACTTTGTGGTCACACTGGGGGCTTTTGGGCCTTTAGTCACCATGTGCTGCTTGGTCCTTTCGGCGTCCCTTCCACTTTCTTTGCAGTCTGTGCTCTGTCGGCGGCAACGACTTTCCCTTCGGCATCCAACTCTTCCCCGAGCACTCGCTCAGCTTCTTTGATATTTTCCTCTTTGTTACAGAAGAGGCCCATGTCTTTCAGGGATTCCTGGGGTCTCTTGGTGCCAGCCCTTGTGTAGTTTGCTAGTCGCTGTTTTTATCTCGTCTTGAGAGAGTCTTCGGTACGAATTTGGAGCAGGCTTTGCAGTCTTCAGTGCTGTGATCTTTCGGGAGGCACAGGTTACAGACCTCGTGTGGATTCTTCTGAGCGAACTTGTGGTGCTCGATAATTGAGATGTCGACGCGCTAGTCACAATCCTGACCCTATTCGCTCTGCTCCACGTCAAAAGGAAATTCAACTCCCAAGCAGATCAGATATTCATGTATCTAGGGATGGATGACATTTGAATGATCTTTTTAACCAGCAATACAACACTGTATATATCTTGTTCACAACCAGCACTTGTCTGCACTTTGTCACTTCAGCACCTGCGCCGTTTTAGTTTATTACTTGTGACAGCCCCCAAGTGTCATTTATACAATGTAAAAAAAGAAAAAAAGTGTTTCTTTTCTTCAATATAATTCTTGGATTTATTCATGATTGGTGTGTCTCTGTTTTTCCCCCTATTTTTTCCATTAACTGCTATGACACAAATGTTTGAATAACTGTATTTTTCACTAATGTTTCTTACTCAATAAGAAAAAAAGCAATTCTATACCCAACAGAACCAATATTTCTCCGTATCTTCACACCCAGGTTCTGAGGGGCACTGGGTTACCCCATTATACTAGATGTACCAAAATTCAAATAGGCCGCATCTCCCACGCACTGTAGTATTGGTTCTGAGTCTCTTGCTCATAGCGACTCTTGCCTGTACTTACACTGCTTGCTCATCCAACTCGTCACCTATCCGACCAGACATGTTCTTTAGGACCCGGATGCTGCCAGACACAAGTTCCAGCTGATCATCCTGTTGCTCCATTATAAGCTGCAAAAGAGAAGAAGTACTGGTCAGAGGAAGATTAGAGAGGAAACAACCTAATTCCCAACAGGGAGGACGGCAAAGGCCCAGTAGGGCTTTGGGCCATAGGCGACTGTCCTGTCCAAAACTCAGCTAACTTAAGACACCCAAGGAAACCATCTTTCGCCATCTCTGAACATAAGCCTATTGCCCAGTCACAGAGGTGTTACAAGACAGACACTTAACAGAAATCCATATTTGCAACTTCCCGAGCACAGATCTCCTTAAGCCAGGTGCTGATACAAAGAGTATAGTTTCCCACCGTGATGTAACATGCCTTTCACCTGCCTGTTAATAACATTGCTAGAAAACTGCACTTGTGAGAACTGGAAGTCCGAGTTGTGTAGTATCACTCCTCGCAAGATAAACAGTGGCCCCCCCATCCATTGGTAATCGCAGCAAACTATCAGCATTTAAATATGTAGGCTTTGTGAAAGAATGCGCAGGTTCAGAAGCCTTAAAGTGTGTCTGTCGGGCTGGACTCGACCAGTCACTACTGCAGAGCATAGCATGGCTGTGCAAGGTGAGGGCCATGCATCCTCCTTTCTACAAAGCACAAACTGCAGTGCAAAGGCCCACCGTAAATAACATTTTAAAAAAAAACATCACATGGTGTTACTTTTGACTACAAAAAACTAAAGAGGAGCTAATTTGAAACAAAGAACACTGTACAGATATTTTGTGTGGAAGCTTGCAGGTGGAAGGGACGCGCCTGAAAGCCCCGGATGATAAGCCACGCTTCGAAATGATCAAGCACTCCCTTTCAGTACTTAAACCTCTCAACTTAGCTAGTTTGAACAGAGAAGGCTAGCTTCAAGAAGTGGTGGGGTTTATATACTGAGAATGCAATGTAACACAACAGATGATATTACATGAATTGAATGTTGAGTCAGTACTTCAGAAGAAAGATACTTTCTGTTTATTTAACATTCCTATATTGCATGGTAGCCCCAGAGACATTTAAGCACTTTACCTCAAAATATAAGACTGGTACATAGAATGGTTTGAAAGAATAAATTGCAAACAAGTGAGCAAACAGTAGAACTTCAAGCTGCAGTGCAGAAAAAGGCGGCAAAAATGGGTCAAGAATGCAAACCGGAAGAGAGAAGCTGTACGGAAGGGAGAAGATGGTTGAGACAAAATAGGTTTATTCAAGAGGAAGGATAAGTACATTCCTAACTGCTTCTTGAATGTTAGGAAGGAAGGCTGAGTTCTAACATTTTTTAGTAGTGAGTTTCATGCGGAGGTCGCTGCCTGATAGAAGGAGCGATTTTATGCGAATTAAGTTTTTAACTTATGTACAGTTAAAACTATGGCATACAAAGAAACGCAATTAACATCTTCTGGGCTCGAGAACCAACCATACAAATGTTTATAGCTCCTATATGCTAGGCAATAGAAATCTGGTTACACGGAGTCCCATGACCAATGAAAGCCAACTGTGAAACTTTAGAGGAACTAGGGTCAACTTAGAAGTGTGTGTGTCACAATGGTAGTTAATGGGGCAATGGTGCCAGACAGCTTTGTAACAGATATGTTGGGCCCACTGAGATAATGGCTCAGATTTCGATAATGGTTTCTGCTAATGAATTTGAAAAACCCAACACTCAAAGCAGATTCCCAACCTTGTAAAAAAGGTTTTCTGTAGTTACTTTCAGGGAATCATTGGGATGGTACATTAGTGACCTGGTATCCAGTCACAGGTATCTAGTGGAGGGGCACAAGTCTGGTTTACTGGAGCCCAATGTCCACTAAACTGCGTTGCAGTTTGTGGTTGGCAAGTGGGCCAATATCCACTAGGTGTCCCTCTAGAGGGATACAGCTGCGAGGGCCTATAGCTTAAAAAGACCAATCACAGTCGAGATTTTCAAATGGCAGCAACATCCACAGGTTAAAGGAACCCACAGCGAATACTGGAGTGACCAGCTCACCTCTGTTCTGGACAAGAAGTCTTAACTGCAGCATTAACTATCAACATCTTTGTGTTCTTAAAAGCAGATTCTAATGGTTGCAGATATAGAGCGATCTTTTCCTTCCTATGTTATGGAACTCCACGACAAGGGTCAACGTACAGATTTCTCCAAACTTCCAAGAGCAACAGAGGACGTAGGCACAGACACACAAAAGGCACTAGGATGGCAAGATGTGCAGGCACACCTTTCTCAGTTGATGAAGATGGATAAGCGCTTCCTCTTACACAGCTTATTCATCCTGGACAGAATAAATGGGGCAGCTGTGTAGCTCCTGGGTAGATTCACGCTGTCAAGATTTATTTATTTTATTTGGAGGTTTGTTTTTTAACCACTACTAACCACCCTGTGGTGGGTGTCCCTCTGATGTTTTGGGGTATGAGTGCATTGAATAGACAGGAAAGAATTGTAATATAGTCCAACTACTAGACTCAGAGGTGGAAAACAGTCCATCATCCAGTAGTGGTGGACAGCAAAGGGAGATTGCCCGCTGTCAAATAGATGACTATACGACAAATATATGACAAATACTTGAAAGAGCAAGAGTCATGAGAAGCTCAGTGAAGAGGCGAAGTCGGGCTTAAGCGTCTGACGGCAGGGAAATAGGATCAATCTGCTGAGGGCTACTTTGAAGTAGGTATGTTTATTTAAGTGCCAAGATGAAGAAGTGAGTCTTTAGGATCTTGTCAATTCAAGCTAGTCATTGCAGTCTCATATAGGGAGGTAGAGTGCAGCAAAGGGCGGAGTGCTGCAATTAGACATATCATTGCTGTTTATCCTGTATCTCAAAAGTTTGGTGTGCCTGAGGTCTCCATATGAAACAAACATTCTTGCAAGCTAGATTGGTTGAAAAACATGGAGTAGCTTATGTTCAAGGCAAAGTGCATTATATGTCTCTCTTTTACTTGGAGCCAATGGAAGGATTTAAGAGCTGGTGTAATGCGGTTGTGTAGTTTCAGGTCAAACAGGTGAATAGTTCTGAACTAGTCTATGGAGCTCTTAGAGAGGGATGCTGAGAGTTTGTTGCAGTAATCAAATGTGACATAGCCACAGTGAGGAATAGGGAAACATTCCGAGAGCAGCATCAGCTAATGTAGATGATGGACTACTGTCTTAGAGATTGCATTTAGATGGGGAGATTTAAACAAGAGAGATTGCAATCAAGAATCACAGTCAAAATGCAGGTTTTAATCACTGGGATTGGGGGCTAGCTAGTACCACTGGCTGACAAAAGAGGGCTGGACTGACAGGGCCCAGGAGCAGGGTTTCAGTGTTTTCATCATTTAGGCAGAGGCAATATGTATCCACTCTATATGTATCAATGAACCTGGTGATAAATTGGGAAGATTACCAGGTTCACTGACTGCGCTGCTTTAATGTGGCCCCTAGCAGCTTCTTTGCCCCTGCGGCAGTGTCTATAATATGGTGAGAGCACAGAGGCAAAGTGTTCCCTCATTTGCTTGTAGGCACACCCCCATGAAAAGGAGGGACTGTCCAGTTGTGATTGTGCCAACCCAAATATAGTGCCAGAGCGGTCTGTATTACAGAAGGGAGCGGGGAGACCCTTATGTTATAGCAAAGTTCCCTTAGGGTGTAGAAAAATCGGGTTCACATGCCATTTCCATGCCTCGGGCACTTAGTGTAAAAAAGGGCCCTGGAGGTCAAAGGCAGCTGAGAGGTCTAGAAGGAACAGTGCACGAGGGGGGTCTTAGTATTAGGAATTCAAAGGTTATTCCCCAAAATGTAATAGAGTAGTCTCTGTGGCCCTATGGACGCTGGACTCAAGGTCACTTAGAGAGCCATTTAACTAATAGGTTGGCAGGTGAAAACAGCTTTAAGTGCCTTTGTAATACAAGGAATGGGAGAGAGTGTTTTTTTAGGATTTTGTGAGGATTTCCTCAGGATGGGTGTAATGATTACCTGTTTCAGGGCCTGGGGGATGACTGCACTGGACAGAGATTTCACCATGGACATCCCTCCAATCAGCTGGGCCCTAGCTTTATCCTTGTGGATCAGGAAGGTGCATTCAAGAAGCTCCTGTCTCGGTAGGTAGGTTTCCCTGCCATCCACACATTAAATATGAAGGCAGTTCCACAGGCTTTCCTAGACTTAAGCTGAGTCTAAGGAAAAAGGTACCCACACATTTGTTCCACTCCTGGATCTTTCCTCTTCTTTCCTGGTGCTGATGCACAGGAAATGTGACATGTTGGATCTTTGCACAAAATACTAGCTGAGAGGTTTAGTACTTAGCCTCCTTTTGTGGTCAGGCCTTTCTTTTCAGTAGAGCTGCTCCTTCTGAGTGTCTGGATAGTCCTCCAGTCATGGAGGGGCATTTGAAGTCCACATTAGCAAGCTCCCTGCCCTTATGCCCAGTTTAGGCCAGCTCTGGTTTATGTGTAACGGGACCTTCTGGTCTGGAGAGCCATTTCACAGGGGTGAGGTAGGTCACAGGCAGGAACGTTGAAGGGTGGGTCTCACAATAAGATAATGTAAGCGGCAGGGGAAACTTGAAAGGAGGCAAGGCTGAAAACAGAGTGCTGTCCAGTACAAGCAAGGGCAGAGTGGCACAGCTTTGCAAAGCTGTGCAGATGACATTTGGTCCAATGTGACAAATAAAAAATATATAAATATAAAACATAACTCTGTGTAGTACTAAAGTTACATTTGTCTTACATATGTATTTATTTCCTTAAAAGTATTTAAAGTCATCAGAAAGTTAAATAACATTTAATTGGTTGGAGTAGCAATGGACTTTGGCTTCTCATGGGAGTCAGTAAGCCAAAGACCTCTGCAACATTACATTATCTCCAGATCAGAAAAGCGTCCCCAATATTGGGATGAAAAACAAGTTACATAAATATGCAGCAAGATTTAGTGAATCTCTCAGTCAACTAAGCAGTTGTAGGGCTGGCATAATGAGTAAATGCCAAGGTGAACTTCGATACAGGGTTGGGGGGCAGAAGGGGAATTTGGAAAGGAAAAGGAGAATAAACAAATGTTGAAGCCTGAGCAACAGTTTGTGAAGCAATACAGCCCCATCCTCCTAAATGAGAACATAATGGTTACTTACCTTTAGGAGTAGTTTTGCAGCTTGAAGAATTTTTTGAATTCACATGCTACACATTTTTCCGCCATGCAATGGTTGGTTCAGGAACAGTCTTTTTCGTTTTTGTTTTATTGATTTAATTATTTATGTGGGCATCACCATCAACCATCTAGAACTATGTGCCTCCCTGGGTGACATCAGACAAGTCCCTGAAGCCCCTCTGCGTGTTTGCCATCTTTAGATTAGTTTTTGTCTTTTTTGCAATCTTCTTTGTTTTCTTTCCTTGATATAACTCCTTCTCCACTTGCAAACATATCACCAACTTCTGGAAAAGACAGTCAGCTTTATGTGAATCCTGAAAATTTGTGATGCTACAAAACTGCTCCTACAGGTAAGTAACCATTTTGTTTTGCAGCGTGAATCTTTTCTGGATTCACATGCTGTGCACTGACTTTTTAGCAGTTTTTATCTTCTTGGGAGGTCAGGCCACATTGAATTTTATTTACAAATAGATGCGTTAGTACTTTCTGTCCCACCTGAGCTTCCTAGTTCACTAGGATTTCAATATAGTAGTGTATGCTAAAGGTGTGTGTTGAAGACGATGTGGCTGCCAAGCATATACCCGTAATGGAGATATTAGCGATGAAGGCGAGAGTTGCTCCCTTCTTTCTCGAGGAGTGTGCTTGTGGTTTTGCTTCCAAGGTAACTTTTGCTGCTGTATGGCAACTTTATATTGTCTGGACTATTCATCAGGCTATAGTGCCTTTGCTTACTGGTGAGCCATTTGAGGCCTGTGCAGCAGAAACAAAGAATTGGTTTCCCTTCCTGATAGTTTGTGTTTCCTGAAAGTAATCCATGACAGGTCTTCTGATGTCTAGTGTGTCAAAAACATGCTCTGCTCGATATTTTGATTGACGGAACAAAGTTTGTAGCTGTATAGTTTGATTGAAGTGGAAGGATGAGACCACTCTGGAAGGAAGAGTGGGTTTGTTCGCATTACCACTCCATTTTGGTGGATTTGCAGGAAGGGCTCTTGCAGTGAGTGCTTGCAATACACTAACTCGTCATAAGGACGTGATTGCCACCAAAAAGACTGTCTTTAAAGGTCAAAAATGTATAACATAACATGTGTATTTGTAAAGCGCACGTTCACCCCAAACGGGGTATCTTGGCGCTGAATAACAGATTTTTATTGTTACCCAATTCAATGGAACTCATTTTATCGACCTCAGATGGATGAAAGGCTGAGTGCGCCTGCCGGGATTTGAACCTGTGACCATGAGGTCGAACACAGGCCCCTGCAGTGGATGCATTAGTCCACTGAGCCACCAGACCCGGCATCAGCTCAAACGGTGGTTGCAGGCGATGGGTAATCATAATACTACTGTTCCACATTGGTGTGGGTGCTGACCTCAGTGGTGCTAATCTCTTTGCTCCTTCCAGAAATCTCTTACTGACTGGTGTTTAGAAGAAACCTCTGCCTATTACACCTCTTGAGTAAGCAAATATGGCTTAAAAATGAACTTTTAGTGAAGCATAAGAGAGACCTTCATTATATGAGGTATTTTAGTATGGCAGTTGATTTCGGGCACTGCCCTGGTGCACCACTGTCTGAATCCATGCCATTTTGTGGTATAGCACCACCTTGTGGATGGTCTTCTAGCTTCCCACAATATCACTTGCCAATGCTGCCAAGCTGAGTATGTGTGGGTCTGGATGAAACACTTGTCTCCCCCATCCCCCTCGGGATTGTTAGTAGTTCCTTATGCACTGGCAGTGGTACCACTTTGCCCTGTGCCATCTTTACTAGGTGGAAGAACCACGTCCATCTTCCCCCTTGTGGGCAGATTAAGATTAGTTTCATGGTTTTCAAAGGTATTGAAGGGGAAAGGTGTATGCAAATTTCGCTGACCATTCTATCGACAGGACACGGCCCGGTGACCAGTTGTTTGTGGATCTGGCAGCAAAGCTTTTGGCATTTTGCCTTTTCCTGGGTCAAAAAGAGATCTGTACATCACGTACCGCACATCTGAATACATTATCTACCACTTGTTGCTTCAGCTCCAACTCGTGAGGTGTTAATTTGGCTGTTTAAGCTGTCCACCTCTTTATTTTGTACTCCTGGTACATGTATTGCCACCAGTGTCATGTGTCTCTGTATGGCCCATGTCCAAATGTCCTGTGCAAGAGTGGACAGTTCATGTGACCCTGTCCCTCCTTGTTTGTTGAGGTAAAATATGGTGTTGAGTTGTCCTTGTGTGTTTGAAACGTTTTCAATGTTAGGGGGACCATCTTGGATTCCAACCCATTTATGTCACTTACTGCATCTTGTTGACTCCACAGGCCCCTGTTCTTTATTTTGTCCATGTGGGCCCCCTTACTGCAAATGTGAGGTGTAGATTGTGATGGTGAACGTAAGGGATGGATGTTTGAATGGTCTGCCTATCGTAATGTTTGATATGTTGCACCACTGCAGCTCTCTGTGGAGTCTGTCTGTTACAACCAATAGATCCTCCCAACTCCCTGTCACCTGTGACCACTATCTCTGTAGCCACTCGTGTCATGGTCTCATGTACAGACTTTGTTGGGAATTAGTGGGATGCAGGAAGTCATTATACTCCTCAATTTCCACACTATCTTTACAGTCAGAGCTTGCTCCTTCTGGTAATGGTGAATTTGTTCTGTTAATGCCAGGATTCTCTTTTGAACAGTGAATGCTTTGGCTTCTCTCGAGTTTACCCTTGCTCCCAAGAATATATTTTCCCTCTGTAGAGTGGTTGATGATTTTTCTAGCTTTAGGGAGGAATCCGAGTGGTGAGAATTCGTATGGCAGTATTTATACTGTCCTGACATTTTGTGAGCCACTTTGCTTTTACCAACCAATCGGCTAATTATAGGTACA